>OZ002741.1:158564998-158609678 GCA_963924295.1 Dioctria rufipes | reverse complement strand
TTTTTTAAAGATTCAACTTTTTTATCTTTCGTTCTCCTATACATTTCACTAATGCTGGCTGAATATTTTGTAATCAGTGAGAACAATGATTCACTCGTAATGCAACAAGTATCCATCAATGGTGGATGCAGGATTCCGGTGAGGGGGGGGGGGGCAACTATGGTTTAAAAATGGTATATGCTGAAAACTGAACAAAAGTTTGAAGACACTCGCCACCACTCGCAAATGTCAAATGCACAAAATTTATCATTTTAAAGATACGAGTCGAACAAATTAGCAAGTGGCTACCACTCGCAACGATGAAAGTTGCTCAAGGTTCATTATTCAATTTGTTTTGATTTGTAAATGGTGGAAGTGTAATACTTCCCAATCATTCAGATGCAATCCATAACTTGTACGTATATAACTTCGTCGGCAAGCTAAGAAAGTGTGACTTCTTTTGTTTTTTATATTATTAAGCCATGCTCAGGAGACATCCCATGAACTATGATGTAAAGCACAGCATGGCCAGAAGGTGATAAAGAAAGGAATTAGGGAACGTAAGGAGGGTGGCGAAGGTGCTGATGTATGTCACCCTTAAACTTTCACAGATTGTATGCTAGAGGAAAGACAGAAGATTGGAGACTGTTCCACGTTCGCACACGACCGAAAGTATTTTGAAGGGTAAAAGGATGTGCGCGGCTTGCAGTGCGAGTATTACATGGAGGAATCCGGGATCAGACTAGATATTTCATCAGAACATTGATCATGCATGTAGCAATATTGGAGGGAAAGGCAAACAACATTGCGGCGGTGCTCGTATAAGTCCATATGACAAGTTTTTGCCACATCGCCAATGAGCTGAAGGTTCTTTTTTTGACAATATCCAACGAAGATAAGACTCTGCGACCAGCCCCGGGCCATTCTAGGTATGATGTAGGACTTGTAGAGGAGCGCTAGAATCGATGGGCTGAAATATTTCTTACACCTTTTCAGAATCCAAGATATTTCGATGCTTATTTGGCAACAGAGAAATTGTGATCTGTAGTGATCTACAGCTGAACAGAAACGGGAGTGGAAAAATTATGATTTTGTGTTAAACAGATGGAACAGCTTTGGAACTTAGATGTATTGAATTCGATGCGATTCGGTTTGCTCCAAGCGAGGATATTATCATGGTGGTTATTCATGGATCTAATCATGCAAACTAATTTGACAGATGTGACATTTCCTCTGTAGTCCCCAATGGTGTCAAGGGAGTATGCGAAACCAAGGGTACTGTCATCGGCAAAACAATGGATGGGATTGAGAGAAAAGGAAATCAGATCATTAATAAAAATTGAGAAGAGAAATGGAGAGATAGCAGAGCGCTCACCCTGGCATTTATTGGCTAAGATTGATATGTAACACCATCTAATAGAATCCGTATTAAGCGAACAGATAAAACACTTTACATTCATAATAGAAGAGGACGAGAGAGGCCAAGTGATTTAAGTTTGGCTAAAAGGGCTGAACTCCAGACATTATGATGAGCCTTTGAAAAATATAGGGCAACACTTTTGGACTCAGCAGATTTGTGAAGACTACGGTTCCAACGTTCTCCTTTTTGGGAATAGGCTTAACGTGAGCTAGTTTCGAAGCAAATGGAAATTTTCCTGTCGAATGAGACAAGTAGAATAGTTTTCGCAGAGCTTTAGGCAAGAATGAGGCACAGGTTTTATTTACGGGGGCTTGAAACTATCAGGAAATGAAGCTATGGAGACGTTGATCCCTTAAGGACCTTGAACATATCTCTCCTATTGATATATATTGACTCTTGTACACAAAGGAGATGTAAGGTGGGTGGAAAAGGAGAATTTGAAGTGAATCTATCAGGTCAAAATATTAGTTTTATTCAGAGAGTCAACAATCATTTCATTATAAACTAGTGAAGGAATATCGGAACTGCTGAAGTTGCTCTTGATGTCTGTATTTTTTCTTGAGCGGATAACTCTTTTGCCTCTCCGCGTTGTATGTGAGTAAGGTGTATCACCTGTACTCCTGATGAATGGAGCAGTAAGTGCAACACTTAAGCACCGCAGAAAGAAGATTTTTTTGATTTTCAAATAAAACACCCTCTTTGTTGAAGATTTACTTTTTTACTCAAAGAACTCTATTTAAAAATCAGTGATTTATACATATTTGTGACAAGACAATAAAAAAGACAAAAAAAAGAAAATATTTAAAACAAAGTAAAAATTTCTCAGGCATTAAGCTGACCGAGCATTTTATTTTCATGACAAAGACATCGAATTCTATCGCATAAATGCGACACTGAGGGCATCGCATTTCGTCTGGTTGCAACGACATGCCGTGTATGGCGTTGAGAACGATTCTTTTCAGAATTTTCCTGATGACGATGAAATTCTTTATCGGAGTGAGCTGCTTGGGAATTATTAACATCCTCCCGCGCCTTGACCAGCTCCTGGGCAAAGTTCTTGGCTGACGAGTTCCGGATCTATTTCGAATTGTCTTGCCACCAAGGTCCGTTGGGCTGGGATTGGTGCATTTCTTGGTGAATTATGTGTACTTCTTGTGCATTTTATGTACAGCAAAACTGATGCGACGGTGATTGTCAGCAGGAGTGCGGTGTATCCCAAGGTAAAATGGTGTTCGTCATTAGTATGAATTTCTATCGGGTAGTATTTCATATCTTTTGAGTTCCTGGATCTGCTTCTGTATGTCTTCTATTTCTTCCCGTTTGTAATGATGTTCCTTGGATCTTGGAAGCTTGAGAGTAGATGCAGAGCCTTCTGGGTATATGAAATCGGTAAGATTTTGTGTGGGATTGAACGATGATTTCAGTGTATGTGGATAGGTGTTGTGGGCTGGCAGAGTTAAATAATCATGCCTAATTTCGCAATTGGTTTCCATGCTCAGAATTCCTGCACCTTGTAGTACCTGTAGAAACGGTGTTGGTGTGACAGATGACAGTGATGCTGGTGTTTCCTTTCACGGAATAAATCCATTTGTTTGGATTATAGAGCTGAATCCATTTGGGGAGGTTTTCCGCATTATTTAGATCGCAACTGCTGGATGGTTGCGCGTATGTAAGGAAGCTCATTTCACAGGAGCTGACATTGGCCCCTCTTCGATACATTGGATGGTTTTGAATGCCACATGTGCTGTGACTCTCCAATGGTTTGACACAGATGAAATTCCTGGTTGTTGAGCGGATAATATTTGTCTTTGTGAAGATTGACGACCAGAAATTCAGCTGATGGTTTAATAGCTACAAAACTGCCATTGATTATTACTGGAACTGGAATGATGCGATATAGTTCAAACTCCTCAAAGGTAAACAAGGGGAGCTTTACCCGAAATATCACATATTTTTTTTGTTGCTCGACCTTCGACCTTCATGAGATTATAAAGCTGAAGTAGATTATCTGTTTTTGTGGGTAATCTGATTGTTGATGGTAAGTGATCTTTTATTGTATTTAATTCTTCCTTTAGCTGTCGCGGAGACAATAGCTGGGGGTTGATTTTCCCGAGATGAGTGTCAGTCAGTACATTCAAAATTGCTGTTTGAGCTCGTTGGTATTTCATAGTCATCAATGTTATCTGCAAAGCCCAAGTGGAAAATGTTTCAGCCACTTTCCTCTGGTATATCTCTTCTGTAATATTGTTGAGTTGGGTGGTTATGAGCATTATGTGATTCTTGATGGTCTCTAAGTGGCTAGTCATGCTTTCCTGATCATGTTTTAATACGTTCACAGTGGAGTCTATCACAGATGTTTGATTTTTGATCAACTGCAGTAAATGATTTTCATTGGTTCTTATTTGGTCGATGGTTGTTGATAATTTTTCGGCATATTCTGAATCTAGGATCCCAAACAGTGCTCCTGCTATGTTGCCGATTATGTTAAGTGGGGCTCGCCTTGGTCTCTTTGATGAGGAGATTTGAAGTAGCTCATTACTGTGGGCGAGCTCTTCTTTCAATGAGACAAGTTGATCGGTGATCAGAGAACAGTAGCTTGCGTTTTTTGAGCATACTACATATATGTTGCAGGTTACCTATTCCAGTGCTAATTGCGTCAGCCTCCTTCCAATATCCTAATCATGTTGTAGTACACTATAAGGGACCCACTCACTGCTGACCCAAGTTAGCAGAACCGAGATTCTCAAAATATATCCCCGCTTGTGAATTGAATGGAATAATCTGAGCTAAGGGATTTCCAAGAATAGGCATGATTAAACATGTCAGTAAGAGCATACTTGTAACTGGACTTGAAGATGCTCGAAGTTTTCTTCTTTTAGGGCGGTTGTCTGGATTGTTGGTCGTGTCGGAAGTAGTGTCATCGCTTCGAGAGGTGCCAGGTCGAGTCGCAGGGTTGGAATTGCTAGATTCCTCCGTCTCTTCGATTGGTAGTGGAGCTAATTTGGTGAATTGGCCGTCCTCATCATACCAGAAGTCGTTCGGACATCGGCGACTCGTACCAATCCGTCTTCTCCTTGTATGGTCTTCTCAATTTTTCCGAGCTGCCATCCTCAAGGGAGGCAAGTTGTCGTCCTTAATTAGAACCATCATTCCTGGTTTGGCATTTTTGCTTTCTTGCTTCCACTTGTGCCTTTGTTGAAGTTCGGTGAGGTATTCGGTTGACCAGCGTCGCCAGAACTCATGTTTAATGTGCGACACCAGTTTCCACCTTCTAACTAGACTTATATGTGGTGGGACTGCGCCTGGATCAACTACTGCAGTAGTTGGCTCACCTATTAGAAAATGACCTGGGGTTAAGGCTGCTAAGTCATTTGGATTGGTGGATAATGGTGTCAATGGTCTAGAATTGAGAATAGCCTCAATTTTAGCTGTAACGGTTGATAGTTCTTCGAAGGTGAGTGCAGCTGATGCTACCGATCTTTGGAGCAAAAACTTCGCTGATTCACTGCGGCTTCCCATAAGCCCCCGAAGTGTGGGGCTCGGGGGGGGGGGGATGAAATGGAAGTCCGTTCCTCTTGTTTGACAAAATTCAGAAGTTTTGTTTGTTGACTCTGGAGCATATATAGATTGCTGAAGCTCCAGAATTTGATTTTTGGCGCCATGAAAGTTTTGTGGCATTGTCACAGTAGAGATTTCGGCAATTTCCTCTTCTTGCGACGAAACGTTTGAGTGCTCCTATGAACCCCTCTGTGGTAAGATCACTGGCAACCTCAAGATGGACGGCCTTCGCGGCGAAACAGCAAAACACAGCTATGTAGGACTTCTGTGGGACGTTTCCCTCGTAACTTAAAGTGAGTATGTATTGGCCCACAGAAATCTACGCCGGCATTGACAAATGGTCTCGCAGGCTGGACTCTGGTTGTTGGTAGGTTGCCCATGAGTTGGGTCATCAGCTTTGGTTTCACCTTGTTGCAGCGGACACAGTGTTGTACAATTGATCTTGCGATGTTCTTTCCCTTGATTGGCCAGTATCGTTGTCTGGTGATCGCCAGCAACCCCTGAGGTCCGACGTGTAGATTGCGATTATGAATGTCGACCATCAAAAGCGTTGTTAATGGATGAGAATACGGCAATAATATTGGGTTCTTAGCATCGTAAGACAGCTCAGAGTTTTCCAGTCGTCCCCCAACCCGGATGATATTTCGATCATCGAAGAAGGGGCAAAGACTGTTTAATGGATTGTTGTTGCTGACATATTTGTTCCTTTCGAGTTGATGTACTTCATCTTTAAAGCCTTCTCGTTGGGTTTGGTAAATGACTGCCATAAGTGCCTTGTCTAGTTCCTCAGCTGACAACTTTACTGACGACGCTCGTTTTTGTCGACTTGCGACGCGAGTAAATCGGAGCATGTAGGCTAGAATCCTTAAGATGGCTTCTGATCCATGTAGAAATGGAGGGCCGTAAAACCAGAGATTGCATTTGACGAGTTTGGCTGGTGCCATTCCTCTAGAAACGATATCTGCAGATTGTCCTTTGACCGTACATGCCTCCACTGTTCTGGACTGGATAGTCTTTGGATTGCATGCGACTCGATTGGCTACAAATGTGTGGTATGATGACGACTCTGAATTGATCCATGCCAGCGTAATTTCGGAATCTGTCCAAAAATATCCTTTTATATGAGGTATATTGATGTCTTTTTCTTACTCGGTGAGTTAATTGAACTGCTAGTTTCGCTGCACACAGTTCGAGTCTGGGTAATGTTGTTGTTTTTATCGGAGCTACCTTCGATTTCGCACAAAGTAGACGTACTGTGATGACACCATCTTGATGTTGTAGTTCTGACATATACGGCTGCCCCGTAGGCTGTTTCGGATGCATCGGCGAAGGTGTGTAATTGTAGTGTTTTACATATTTTACCAGATGCTATATGGTAGCGAGGCATCCCAGTCCAGCTTTAGAGACCAAATTTTTCTGATAAATATTCTCGCTAATACTGTGACTGGGTTCATGAATCCCAGTGGGTCGAAGATATGTGCGATGTCGGAGAGGGCTGTTCTTTTGGTAAGCCTCCGTGCTTCTTTCCAGCTTGTTTTTATTCGGAAGATATCTGAACTTGGTTGCCAGGTTAGACCCAAGCGTTTTTATGGAGTCCTTCTACGGGCTCGTTGAAGTTTAACTCAAGTTCAATGTCTTCCTTCGGAATATTTTGTTAATAGCTGTGGATGATTTCCACACCACTTACGAAGGTTAAATCCGCCAGAAATGAGTAATTGTTTGAGTTGATGCTGTGTCCTCACGAAGCTCAGTTAAACTATCGGACCCTGTCATTACATCATCTACATAAAAGTCTCGTTTGAGGACCTTCGACCCCAGTGGATGAGTCAGAGCGCCATCATTGGCAAGATATTCCAAGCACTTGGTTGCGAGGAACGGGGCTGGTGCTAGTCCATAGGTAACGGTACATAATTTGAAGTACTGCAATGGCTGGTGTGGATCTTCGCTCCAGGTGATTAATTGATACTGCTGATCTTCTTCAGCGACTTCAACCTGCCGATACATCTTTTCTATATCGGCGGTGAAGACAAACCTTGGGAATCTGAATCGTAATAGGATTGAGAGTAGCTCGTCCTGGATAGTTGGGCCCTTGCACAGAACCTCATTTAACGACACGTTCGACGTCGTTTTGGCTGATGCGTCGAACACAACTCTTAGCTTTAATTTCGTCCTTCTCATGTGTCCTGAAGCTTCGTATTCCCGCATAAAATCAACATATTGCTCTCTAATGCTCGGTTGACGAAGAAGTCTCTTTTGAAGGGAATAGAATCGTTTAAGGGCGATATCTCTTGATTCTCCGATGGCCTTGGGATCTTGGGAAAATGGTAGCTTGACTACAAATCTGCCTTGATAATTTCTTTTGACAGTCTGATCGAAGTGCTCTACAAATCTTTGCTCAGTTCTTGTAAGACTGCAGGTTTCATCCATTGAGTCTATTTCCTCCAGTTTCCAAAAGCGACTGAGTTGCTCCTCAATTCTCTCATCTTCACTGCAGATGCCACATAGCGCAACAGAGACCTTTTCATCTTGCACTGGTCTAGACACGGTCCACCCGAACATTGTGTTCTGAAGTATTGGCAAGTTTTCACCAAGTTTGATTTGTCCAACTGCTAGTAAATCAAAGTAAAGTTTGGCTCCTATTAAAATGTCAATTTTGCCAGGTTTATTGAAGTTTGGATCGGCCAACGGAATGTTTTGTGGGATAGGCCATGACTTGCTCTCAATTACATGATCAGGTAGATTGGACACCACCTTGTTAAACACAAACGCATCCATTTGTGTGGAGTAGTTGTTCATTCTTGAATGTAGATACAACTGCACTCTATGGTGGGTCTTTCGGAGTCCCTTGCCTATTCCTTGAACGTACATTGTTTCTGGAATGTGTAGCAGGTTTAGTCGCCTTGATAACTCTGACGTGATGAAGTTGAGCTGTGATCCTCAATCAAGAATGGCTCGGCATTGTATCCTTTCTCCCTTGATGTTGCTCACTTCGATTGCTACTGTGCTGAGCATAACGTAATTTTGCTTTGGCCTTTTGGTGATTGCCCTTGATTTGGCGATCTAGGACTGTTGTGCGATCTTGGAGCTGAGTCTATGTGCACTAATGAATTGTGCTTTTCGGAACACTTAGTGCAGCTCCTGAGCCCACACTCTGCTACTGGATGGTCGCTTTTCAGACAGTTGATGCATATCTTGTGTTGTCTAAGTGTGTTCAGGAAACTACTTCACACCTAAAACGAAAACAAATAAACCACAAAGAATCATGGCATTTTTTATAAAATATAAACATATTACCTGACTAATTGCCAAAAGTTTTCATGAACAGGCAGATTAAAAGTTTTCCCTGTCAGCTGTAGTATGTCAACATGAATACTTTACACGACAGTGAGCCAACTTCAAGAAAACAAACACACTAGACGATAAAATGGAAATAAGGTACGTAGTGGAACGAAATAGTGCCATCTACATTGCACTAGAGACAGCGAATTTAACAAAATTCCATGATTCAATCAAATTTCCCTATTACCATGAATCAAGTTCGAGGAAGTAAATATGATTCGCAATGTTATTCGATATACTGCACAAATTAATTTGTTTTCGTTTCAAGTAAGTATCTATATTTAACAAAGCGAAAGTCATTGTATACCATATTGATTGAAATTAACATAAATTCGTTTAAATTACTTTAAATATATTTAGCAAAACAGCTTGATAGCAGCAATGACTAAAAAGGTAACACTGCATACACACATGATGAGTTGCAGTTGCTATGCTGTGTTATTGTTGCTATGCTAGGTTATTGTTACTATGCCAATTATTGTTGCCATGCGCCTTTGACTACCGTTCTTTGGTGCCGTGTGCAAACCATGGCTATATAAACAGCAATTTAACTTGACTCGATCTGTTTTTCAGTTTGGCAGTGCAGTGAGTAACTTGATAATTTTTTAGTGGTATTTCCTAGTGTTGTGAATTTTTATTAACAGTTTAACACTTTGTTTGGTTGACGATTGAAATAAATTTTTCTTATTCTGGGTTGCGACTAGATTAGGAGATTTATTTGAATAGCGACTAAAGCAAAGATTCTTATTACGGGTAACGACTGTACTAAGAAATTTTACTAATAAAACACTTTATTGTGGGTAACGACTACAATAAAGATTCTTGTTACGGGTAACGACTGTATCAAGAAAATTACTAATAAAAAACTTTATTGTGGGTAACGACTACAATAAAGATTCTTGTTACGGGTAACGACTGTATCAAGAAAATTACTAATAAAACACTTTATTGTGGGTAACGACTACAATAAAGACTTTATTGTGGGTAGCGACTACAATAAGGATTCTTATTACGGGTAACGACTGTAATAAGAAATTCACTAACACTAAACACTTTATTGTGGGTAACGACTACAATAAAGATTCTTATTACGGGTAACGACTGTAATAAGAAATTTACTAACACTAAACACTTTATTGTGGGTAACGACTACAATAAAGATTCTTGTTACGGGTAACGACTGTAACAAGGAAATTACTAATAAAACACTTTATTGTGGGTAACGACTACAATAAAGACTTTATTGTGGGTAACGACTACAATAAAGATTCTTGTTACGGGTAACGACTGTAACAAGAAAATTACTAACCAACACTTTATTGTGGGGAACGACTGCAATAAAGATTCTCTGTGGGTTTCGACTGCAGTAAGAATTACTCATCTCACTTTATTCTGGGTATCGACCAGAATAAAGAATATCCCAATCCCAACCTCAGTAAAAATTATTAAAATCAAGTTAATCAACTGCCAAACATAGATCAGGTGAGTACAAGTTATTTGCAACAAAATTACTACATTTATTATATATTTTATATTTCTCATTTATTGAATATTGATAAATTAAACTATTTGTATCTAAGATTTATTGCATATTAAAGCTCTAGTTTCACATTGAAGTGTAGAATTTGTAGATAAACGAATACAACCACTAACTTTATACCAGTGGCATACATTTTATCACATCTTACATTTTTGTATGTACGCTCTGACTACGGGCAGTACAAAGTGTTATGCGGCGATTTGATGGGGACTGGGCCAAAAATGTTGGACAGAAATATAGTGGATGACTTTTATTTCTGCATACTACACAACTTATTGGCTTGGTTGTGGATACCAATGCGGATCGCGATGGTCCTTGCAGTTTTTTGTTGCATCTCTGCTCTCTTGCTGCAGTATGGCCTTCTTTCCCAAGAGACTCTAGTACATGGAACCTTCTCTCTAGGAAGCTTAACAGCCCTTTAATGGTAGGCAGCTCTTTTGGTGATTTTAAGGAGTCTTCAAACAGTGCATGAGTAGTCTTGTCGAGCTTTTTGATGATCATGTGCACCAATATGGGATCCCAGTTTGTGGTAGAGATCTTTATATTTTCTAGAGCGAGGATGCACTCGTTTGTTCCATCGTGGAGATGTTTGATAGACGCTGCTGAGTACCCTTGTGTAGGTGGCTGATCCCACAGCTTGTTGAGCAGTGCTGTGCATAATAATCTTTGGTTGTTATACCGTTTATTCAAGGCGTCCCATGCAATGGTATAGTTAGCATCTGATATGGAGAGATGCTTGACTAGTGACATCGCCTCACCACTGAGATTGCTGGTGAGGTAGAACATTTTTTCAGCATTGCTTATCGAACTAGCATGGACCATTTAATCGAAAAGGTCATGGAAGTGCGTCCATTTCGTATAGTCACCATCGAATATTGGCAAAGTGACTCGAGGCAACTTCATCTGTGATGGTGCTGGTTGTTTATTTGACGCTGGAGTCTCTATGGTCTCAAGTTTTTCATGTAAGTGTACAAGAGCTTCCTGACACCAATCGTATAGAGCGTCGTATAGCTCCCTAGTGTAATCTAGGGGTGGCTCCATGGTTTCTTCCCAAATCTGCTGATCAGTTTCGGATATATCATCGACTGTTTTATTGATCATCTGTATCTTCAGCTCATAGTATACCCTTGAATGCCTTTCATCGGCTTTGTTAGCGATCTCCTGTAGGGTTCGACTGAGTGATGCCATGACATGATGTTGCCTACGAACCATTCGAATTACTTCTTCTTCTTGTTTTGCTGTTGAGTGACTCTGGTTTGTTGGTACTTGAAAATGTACCTTGGACGAACCCCTTTTTTCTGGAGGAATTTCTTCAGTGCCTTTCTTTAGCGTCGAGATTAATTGTTGTGCACTGACCTGATCCTTTGATTGGCTGGTACTGGCATCGTTTGAGTGATCAGTTACAGATGATTGACATGTATTTGTATTGTCTGCTTTGGATTGGGGTTCCATTTCATCTGGATCGATGTCCTCTGTACCTTCAGTGAGGCTTTCTTTGAATTGCTTGTAAAACTGCTGAATGGTGGCATAATAATCTGTGGTGAAGTATTCGTTGTCATCATGAGTTGAATCCAGTTTTACTAATTCTTGATGGTTGACGTGGAATTCTGCCCAAAGTTCCTCAAGCAATGCTAGGCGAGTTTCAAAGTACTTTCTGGTAGTCTTCCGACAAAGTCCATCCTTCTTGTAGTTTTTATAGTTGTTCTGAATTTGATCACCAAGGAATGCTTGCAAATCTAGAAGTCCGTCCATGATTTGAAACAACTTGGTTACTTTCTCTGCAATCTTTGAACAGTGATCTCTTTATGACACGATCACGTCGGGGTCACCAATGTATTTTTTCTTGAACGGATAACCCTTTTGCCTCTCCGCGTTGTATGTGAGTAAGGTGTATCACCTGTACCCTGATGAATGGTGCAGTAAGTGCAACACTTAAGCACCGCAGAAAGAAGATTTTTTTGATTTTCAAATAAAACACCCTCTTTGTTGAAGATTTACTTTTTTACTCAAAAAACTCTATTTAAAAATCAGTTATTTATACATATTTGTGACAAGACAATAAAAAAGACAAAAAAAAAGAAAATATTTAAAACAAAGTAAAAATTTCTCAGGCATTAAGCTGACCGAGCATTTTATTTTCATGAAAAAGACATCGAATTCTATCGCATAAATGCGACACTGAGGGCATCGCATTTCGTCTGGTTGCAACGGCATGTATGGCGTGAGAACGATTCTTTTCAGAATTTTCCTGATGACGATGAAATTCTTTATCGGAGTGAGCTGCTTGGGAATTATTAACAATGTCTTTGACCTGGGACCAGAAACCTTTGCTGTCTTTGCGTTTTGGCAAGATTCTAACATTCTGGCCAAAAATAAATTTTTTTCTTTATATAGTGTTTCAGTTCTGGACATGGATGCAATTGATAAGTGCGAAAAGCAGACTACTGTTAGATTCACTACTTCGCTTTTATTGCTTGGTTGTACTTATCGTTAAACCAAGAGCGATTTTGCTGTTGTTACGATCTGCTGTATAAATACTGAATGTATTCATGCATGTCCAAGACTTAGAATTGTACTAAATTCAAATGTGCATTCATCAACATCCCTTGAAGTAAAACAGACCGACCAATAAAATTCTCTAGGATAATCATTGAGTTTTCCCAATCTGCAGATTTATTTTGTTTTTATTTAACGTTTGGGCTAACTATTATATAAAAATTATTACATTTTACGAAATAATAAAAAAAAAACAATATTTAAAAATTAATCTCTTCCTTTAAAAATAATAACACTCACTAAAACAATGAACAATGACTAGTTCGCCGCTGTGTAGTTTCGCTGAATTTATCTAATTATGAGTTATAATTGTTTCTTTAAATGTTTGTTTTGCATCGCCGAGCCGATAATATTCTAAGAGACCGTCTTTACATGGAAGGCTTATCAAATACCCTCTGGCAGCTGTTTTCATTTAAAACAAACCTTCCATCGCGATAACATGATAGGCTCTGTGTTGCTTTAAACACCCCAAGCAAAGCGACGCTCATGTACAGGTATCCGTGCTTCCTGTTTTCTCTATAGGCTTCAACAACAATGATTGAAGGCCATGGTGCTATCTGGGGCCAACGTTCCTAAATGTATCATATTGTATCATATTCCAGAAATTGTTACGTTTTTTACAAAAGCTGCAGTAGAATAGATGTGAATCATTTTGTTGGAAAAAATTCAGCAGATC
This sequence comes from Dioctria rufipes, assembly GCA_963924295.1. NCBI lineage: Eukaryota > Metazoa > Arthropoda > Insecta > Diptera > Asilidae > Dioctria > Dioctria rufipes. The sequence goes on along the minus strand of OZ002741.1, from coordinate 158,596,610 downwards.
TACTGCAATTTTTTTCAGTGGTCTTCAGAGGGGGGGGGGGGCTAGCTGGATCTGCCCCTGCTAACCAGGGGGGGGGGGCGAACGGGACCGGTCCCCCTCCAGAATGTCAGTTTTCTGAACATAATTTACAAATTACGTATAAAATTTGGTCTGTGTATTATTACAAAGTCCGATAAAATAAAATAAAACCTTTTAATCTAGAATAGCAGTCCTTAAGTGATCAGATGGGTGCAGGACGCGCCTTTAAAGCCCTATTTTTCTGACTTGTTAGGACTTGGGACACCTATGGTCCCCCACACAATGTAAATGTAAGTTTTTAATGTAATGGTACTTGGTGAAACCTAATTTTACAAAGTAAAACTAAAACACTTGTTATGTTTCACAAAATAGACATACATAATTTAATTTAAGCTAAGCCTAACGCGTTTCGATCTACTAGATCATCATCAGAGGACTAATTAATACATAAAGCTTTTGAAGCTATCAAACCAGGCAAAATTACCAATACATACTAAAATGGAAAATACATACAAGCTCAAATTGAATTGAGAAAAACTGTGTTAATTTAACAAAAGCGGGCTTAAGAGAGGGCTAGAATTTTTGAAGTGAGTCTGTTCATTTAACCTTTACCGATATCTACCCAGTTAGATATTTCGATTTAGTTTTCTTTATAACTAGCGAAATTTCATCAAATCTCGAAATGTCTTCGACTCAGTGACTAAATTTTCGGTTTATTTCAGAAAATAAAAACAAAGTCATTTTATTCGCGCCGGTTCATATGTTTATTTATTTCTCAATTTCGTTGTTTTATACACGGATTTTAAATTGAATCTACTCGGGTATATATATACATACAATTTACATAGAAATTTGCTAATGATAAAGTTTATCGTTACAAGTAAAAGTGGAAAACGTGTAAATACAACATTTATTTATTTTTATCGATAATATAAAATAAAATAACTAATAATAATAATATAAAATAAAAGTATGCAAAAAAAAGCAAAAAATAAGAAATAATATTTTAAAAACCGAAAAATATCAGAATTGGGATGATGTCTGCATTGATGATCTGCTTGCTGCGCCCAGATGCATTTCGTTCTGGACAATCATCTGAGGTGAAATCTTCGTCCATTTCGCTTAACGCAGTACATTCCATTGCCGCATATAACTGCTCGTCTACTGTAATCGATTCATATGATCTGTAATCTGTCTTTAGGTTCGAGTTGAACATCATAAATACATTCTTAATCGGCGCAGCTTTATCCACTTATTAGAGAGTAGCTATTGTAACGTGCCAATCGAAACGAATGAACCGCAATATTTGTAGGAATCTGTTTCTAGACATCGTACCAGTATAAAGTGGGGAGGAAGTATGTCTGCAGAGTAACAGCCTCTTGATTTGATTTATAACATCACTTTCACTTGCTCCTACATCTACATATAAGATCTGTAATGGCGAAACTCATGATGCAAAAAAAAAGTATCCTTTTCCGAAAAATTCTTGGTGATCGGGTCACTAAACAATGAATCAGGAAGAATATCGTGAACATTCTTGTTGTTGGATCTTTACATATTTTCTTACATTCTTACAAATAAGCTTTCATGTGATGAAGAAGCTTCACCAGCATCACCGTCATCGATTTCATTATTTGAATCCGCATCAGAACTTAGCTCCACCTCTATTTCTCCACCATCCACTGCACCATCAAAATCTAAATATTCCTCCTCAGAAATATTCTTTTCAACGCTATCAGAACCCTCAAATAACTCAACTCAAGGTCCTCCTTCACAGTTTTCGACCTCTTGCATTTGCACAAAAATACAGTCATTAAAAATTGAATGCAAATAATTGCTGTAAATATAAATACAGTTGAGTCGAGCGGCAGGGCCAATAAACATTAAAAGGTGTGTAATGCGAAATATAAAAATCATATATATGACCGTAAAATATTTGCACAAAATTGTAAAAATTATATGAAGCTTATACATACATGAAAAGAAGTACATTACCTTTCTTTTGCAATAAATACTTCTCATTATATTTTTTCAGCTAATCGTTGAGCTACCACAAAGTCCTTGCCATATAACCTACCTGATCAAAAAAATCCCTTAACATAAATGCTTTGTTTTTATCTATTTCCATATAATTTCTAAAAATCATATTAACCATACAAAATGTATAAAGAATATGTGTATTTACCTAGGTAGATACAGGTGTGAAAGTGTATATAAAGTTTTTGGTAAATTGAAGGTTAACATAAAATTGCCTTTGTCTTTTTCTGTTCGGATTTCTTTAAGTTTATATTTCTCCAACAATATCCCGGCCGATACATTAAATGACGATGTACATTAGAGGCTTTGGAATTAGTGGATTTCTTCAACCTAACTTTAAGTTTCTGTCTTGTTTTTCCAACATAAATGGCGTCGCAATCATTAGAAGATATTTCGTAGACTCCACTTTTTTCCAAGTAATCAATCCCAGGCCTTAACTTATTGTTAACCAAAAATTTTCTTAGAGTTAACTTGTTGGAAAAAGCAGGCAATACGTTATTGTGTTTTAACGGTTTTCAATTTTTAGCTTGTTTCTTAATAACTTATCTATTAAGCTATTACAGTATCCATTATTTTTCGCGTTCAGTTTTATGGTTTTTATTTCATCTTTATAATTATCTGGTGACAATGGGATGGATATCAATTTATGTATCATAAAGGGTTTTCCAATAAGAGGTGTTATTTTAATTAGCCCGCTATTTCGGTAGATATCACTTTTGGAGCTGTCATTTTTTGACATTTGACAAGTAGAAACTACACCATTAATAAAAATGGAACGATACACGATTCAACAACGCATTGAAATTAATAAAATTCACTATACAAATGGTGAAAATGTGGCAGAGGCGGTTCGTAAAACTCGAACATTTTTGGGTCGTCGTGAAGCAACTTGTCGGACCGCAATACAAAAATTGGTAGAAAAATTCGAGCTGTCGGGACAAGTTGGTGATGTGAAGAATAAAACCCGTACCCATCGCTCAAGAACAGCCCAGAATATTGCTGCTGAAGCCGAAAGTGTTGAAGAAAACTCAGGTTTGTCCATTCAAGTTCAGTTAACACAAGAACTCAAGCCGGCCGATCATCAACAACGTCGAGTCTTTGCTGATTGGGTCCTTGAAATGCATGAAAATGATCCGGAATTCCATCGAAAACTCATCTTGAGTGATGAGGCCCATTTCCACCTCGATGGGGCTCGGAAAACCCAAGAGTTATTGTTGAAAAGCCTCTCTATCCTCAACGTGTGACTGTTTGGTGCGGTTTGTGGTCCCGCGGGGTCATTGGGCCTTACTTTTTCGAAAATGAGGCTGGAGCAACAGTTACGGTGAATGGATTGCGCTATCGACATATGATTAATGATTTTTTATGGCCGGAATTTGATGGTATTGATCTGGACAACGTTTACTTTCAACAAGACGGCGCTACGTGCCATACAAGCAACGAAACCATTGATCTTTTACGGGAAAAGTTTCCGGACCGTGTTATCTCTCGAAGAGATGATCACAATTGGCCACCGAGATCTTGTGACTTAACACCTTGCGACTTCTTCCTTTGGGGCCACGTGAAGGAGAAGGTCTACGCCAATAGCCCAGCGTCGATTCAAGACCTCAAAGATGGAATTCGTGAGGCTATCGAGGACTTAGGGCAGCCACTTTGCGATTTGGTTATGGAAAATTTCATGAAAAGGATGTGGTCCTGTAGGCGTGGTCGTGGTAGTCATTCGGCTGATGTTATTTTCCGTTATTAACGGCATGCCTTTCTCTTTTTAATGAAATAAAGATCCGATCATTTATCTCAACAAATGGCATTTTTCTTTGAATATCAAAATAACACCTCTTATTGGAAAGCCCTTTAGAATGAAAGGCTGACTGCTTAGTGGACCATGGATGCACAGTGTCTACCGGGGTTACAACAGGACAAATGTGTCTTTTCTAAACATTGTAAAAGATAATGAATTGTCAGAGATAGTAATTGTCAAGTGTAAAAATTAATTATTTTATTACCAAACTCTAAAGTGAATTTTATATTATCGTCAAGTTTATTCAATATATTATTCAAAAAATATTTGAGTTGCCGCTCAGTGCCCGTCCATATACACAAGATATCGTCTACATACCTATACCAGGTATGTACATGTGTCAAAAGGGGAGAATTAAAAGAAAACAATGATTGCTGTAAAGAAAGAATTCAGCATAAAAAGGAGAAAATGCCGACCCCATAACCAGACCATCCTCTTGAATATAATTTTTCCCATTAAAATGAAAATAATTTTAATTAATACTTGTTGCATTACGGGTGAGTCATTGTTCTCACTGATTACAAAATATTCAGCCAGCATTAGTGAAATGTATAGGAGAACGAAAGATAAAAAAATTAAATCTTTAAAAAACTTTGCATTGTTAACCTGCTCATCTACGCTTTCAACATGAATACTAAACTGTGATTTCCCGCGCTAACATCACTAGCCTCGTTTTCGGTGATACATTGTCTGCTTTTTATTATTTTTATAGGTAAACTAGAACGTGTCACTTTATTACTACGTTCAACATTACCTTAAGTGACGTTTTCTCTTATTACACTTTTATTATGTTCACCGATGTAGTCAGATATAAGATTTTCTTGAATCCGGAAATTCGTTTCTGGGAAACAAACTTACTTGAACACTTTCAAATTCAAATTCACTTCAGAACAAATTTTGCCCATTTGGAGGTCACAGTGCATTAAGGTGTGCGGATTAAACCTGCGGTTTCTCTTTCGTTTCGTTCACTGACAATTCTCTGTGGTAGTAATGCAAATCAACAAAAAGGAACATGATACCGGTTTTAGCGATAATGGTCGTATTGATGACGCGAAAAGATTGTATATATACTTTGATACCCCACTCTACTATATCTATAAACACAGATACAATGCTCTGCACTGTCTGAACTGAAATTTTTTCGGTATGTGTGTGACTCAATTCGCAGCTATAATTTGGGCCGCCTTTCTAATACGTAACGGCTCCAGAAAATTAAATTTCGCCTATATGCATGGAAATTTGTATTTCTGTACAGTAGAAATAAATTGCCCTCAAAGCGCAATCGAAGCTCGAATATCGCCCAAAAATCACTTAATTTGCAATTTGAGCAATTTTACTATTTTTGGCATACTTACTGCATGACTGACGACGTTGCCAGCAGACGATACAGTAAAGGAAAATTAGCAATTTTATGCCGGTCTCTTTCTAAAGGTGGCTTCCCACGGCGCGTGGTTTCACGAGCCAAGCTAGCTCGTGCTCGCGCGGCGCGGCCCGTGAAATCACAGGCCGTGGGAAGCCTGCTACGAGCTCTCGTCAGCCCGCGCCGCGCCTATACACTTTCCACGGCGCGTGTTGGCTCGAGTTAATTTGCGGCGTGGTGCCGCCGAAATGAAGAGTAAATGTCACGCGCCTCCTTGCACACGCTCGAGCCGCGCCTTTGAAGTTACCGACTCGAAATTGATCGGGCGCGCCAGCACAGGCGAGCTTGCGCCACCTCGAGCCGGACCCTTCCCACGGCGCGTTGGCTTGTGCTCGCGCGGCGCGGCGTGTGAAACCACGCGTCGTGGGAAGCCAGCTTAAGGGTACCTCGACAACAAGGCGAGGAGAGACCGCAAGTCATCAAGAGATAAGAGATAAAATGATTGCACGTTGTGGCAGTGCGCGATCTGGCGAGACACATTTGAAGTACTTCACCCGGTAATTTTTTAATTTTTAATTTTTTGTCGAGGTGCAATGTGCTAATTTTGATAACCGGAATGCTCTCATTTGCTTTTTGAAATAATCGAAGGTCTCTTGATTCATTCTCATACACTGGAATCAATCAGGATCAGTATGCAAATCTCATACAGATGATGAAATTCCCCAAATTCTAATCGCTTCATTAAATTTAAGTTTATTGAAGCTTAATTATTGTACAACAACAATTCAAATGTTAAATTTAGTAAAAAAATTTGAGCTAAAGACTCACATATGCTAGGCTGGTGTGTGAGCACAGTGCAGCGTTGAACTAGTTGGAAGCTATTTACAAATGTTAAAGAAAATTTTAAAAGTTTATAAATACTGAAAGCATGCTTGTATAAATATAGTGTCTATTGGTAGGAATAGTGTGAAAGTAGGCTAGGATTCGGATATTGTGAATTTAATACCAGCTAAAGTATTATTAGATGTTTGAAAGTTTGAAAGTTTATTTCAACGTTATCTAATTATTCCGATTCCCACCGGCTGCTGCCAAAATGTGGTATTTCATGTTGTACACCGCGAGAAAAAGGTGATGTTGGGGCTTTGTCACAGCCGAGAATTTTTATGGATAGTATAAACACAATTCGAGTCGCAAAGTTTAACTTTTTATTTTTGCTGTAATTACACAAATTAATTTTAATTTTTCGAATTAATAATCAGTTTTACTTGTTATTTCTCTAGTCATTTGTTACTCTACAACTCACGAAGCGAAACTTCTTCCAACTAAACTTAGTTCAACCGACTGACTCTATTGCTAAAAAAAACTGTACCTACTTACTTTTTCTTTTCCTCTGAACCCAAACAATTTTTCTGACGAACTATATATTAATTAGTTCAGAATTCATAAATGCGGAATCGGCTACGCGTAATTTCTGTGTCAGAACTTCAGTATTTTTGCGATTGAAATTTTGTTATTTTCCTACTTCGCTTTGTTTACCTGCGATGTATGTAGGTCAATATTATGAAGTTAAATCACTCCGCAATAAATTTTTATCAGCCATTATGTCATTTTTTATTTGTGCTGACCGGACCGATGCACGTAAAATATTTTTCTTATACCCAAGATGAAATCTATACGGTATACTTAGTTTTTCATTCCGTTTGTAACGCATACAAAGAATGCTGTTAGAATAAAATGGATTGAACACCCACGGATAATATTAAAAGTTATTTTGATTTTTGCATGTCCATCCTACTCTACGACTGCCTGTCTTTGCTCATGATAACTCGAGATGGCATATACTTAGATAGCTGAAATTTTAAACACGGCCTTTTAAAAAAATATATAAATTTAAGTTCGAAAATGGGACAAATCGGGTAACTTTGTCGTGGGTTTGAAATACAAAAATTTCATTTTTCACTACATATTTACACACTGCCTGATAACTCGTCAACGTAGAGAGCTAAAATTTTGTGCACGGCTTTTTTATAAAAATAGTAAATATAATTTCAAATAAATCGAGCAACCTGTTCTTGATGTTGCAATATAAAAATTTATGGTTTTACGGAAAACTTCTTCAAAATATGAAATTCTATGAAATTGATTATTAACATTTTTTTTGTCCGACGAACCGCTCTTCAACTTAAATCAAACTCACTCATATGAAATTATTTACGGGCACTCATCTGGCCAGGGATGCTCAATTCGTAGCTGGCGAGTCACGTCACGTGTGGCTCGCGGTAACTTTTAACGTGGCTCATTTTATCAACTCGGGCATGAAATGTCTAAAAGATTATTTGCTCTATAAAACACAATACAGCTGTTAATGGCCATAGTTGTTCAGAAATTTCTTTAGTTTAATAGTTATATGTATAGAAAGAAAATATATTAATTGTTGGTATTAATTTGGTTGACTATTTGTATAGTTTTCGGTTTAATTAAATTGTTACGAAAGGAATATTTTCGCTTCAAAACGGCATCACTCGAAGTACTCTTCGTGATGTGCCGATTCGTGACGTTGGTCAGTAGCTACGGAGAGGGCAGTGAGATAGGTTCGTTGAGTTTGGAATACGTTGATAAACAGAACTTTTATTTATCAGAAGGTGTGAATGAACTAGCAAGTGGTTTCCTCCATGTATAATAATATTGTTCTATTTATGGTAGTCATTATTATACAGGGTGTTTCCCCGTAGGAGGTCAATAGAGCACCTAGACGAACCAAAAATTGTTTGGGGGGGGGGGCAACACCAACCGTTTAGAAGTTACAGAGTGATTAAGAAAAAATCTAGTTTTTCACAAAATACCCCATATCTTAAAAACTACAGAGAATATGGTTGTAGTTAAGAGCTCCTTATATACAGAACTTCATGGCTTTACCAGCCACGAACCTTTCTCCCCACAAGAATTATGGTTATCTAAACTAAAAATGTCGGATTTTCCTAGCTTGTTTTTTAATTTAACCTCTATTATTTTTGCAAAAAGGCCGTTAACATAACTTTTTTTATAAAAACTGTAAACTGTATGCTCTTTTCTTTAATTTGACCTAGTACACCCTATGTGTTAACTGTAGCCGTCAAGCAGTTATTAACTCATAACTTATTCAGGTCACAACGAAATTACACGATATTTTTTTAAATTATGCCCTTAGCACGTCACAAATTTCCGTTGAGAATAGGTTAAGACCTAATAACTTTTAAAGGGCTAAAGATAGCACATAGAGTGTAATATGTCAATTAAAGAGGAGAGTCGACAGTTTACAGTTTTTAGAAAAAAAGTTATGTTAACAACCTTTTTGCAAAAATAATAGAGGTTAAATTAAAAAAAAAAAATGGTAACAAAATTAGACAAACATAATTCTTGATAGCAGAGGGGTACAGGGCTGGTTGAGCAGTCGTTGGAAAGGCCATGAAGTTCTGCATACAACGAGGTCTTAACCCGTACGCCGTGCAGTGCAGTTTTTAAAATACAGAATGTTTTATTAAAAACTGGCCTTTTTTCGTAATCACCCTGTAGCTTATATACGATTGATATTGCTCCCCACCCCCCATACAATTTGTGATTCTTTTAGGTGAGTACTATCACCTCCTGCTCTATTAACCTCCTACGGGAAACACCCTGTATGTTAGCAATTACTTTGTAGCTCACGTCGGCACAGGAACCAGAGAAAAAGAAAAACGTGTACACAACTATGGTTTTCAGGAAGAATGGGAAGAGAAATATTTTTTATGCATTTTGGAAACAAATGTATTTGTCTGCAACATAGGACGACATTTCACAACAATTCATAAAAAATATGATAGTGAATATCCTCCTTACAGCAATTTAAGAAAATGTTTATTGAAAGAAATGAAAACCACATTAATTTCCCAACAATCTCGGTGAATAAATCAAAGGCTGCTACTATTGCATCGTTTAAGATTGCACATATACTTGCAATGCACAAATAATCTTTTCAGGATGGTAGCATAATTAAAGAATCAATGCTTGCTGCATCAGAAATATTATTTCAAGAATTTACAATTGAAATTATGTTTGCTATCCAAGAAGTTCAATTATCCAGAAATTCAGTACCTCGTAAAATTAAAGCAATGTCTGTGAATATCAGAGAGCAATTAAAAGATGATTTACAAGAATGGGTTTTTCTCCGTTTACAGTATGATGAATCAACAGGTATAAATAATGTATCACAAATAAATATTTGTATAAGGATAGTTTTCAACCATTGCTCAACAAAGGATGATATACTGTGAGTTTTGCCCTTAAAAGTGAATACACGTGGGTACGACATACATACATATACCAAGTTATTAAAAATCATATTACAGAAGTTAATCTTCCGCTTCAAAAACTTGTATTCCTAACAACAGGAGGCGCACCTGCTATGATTGGTTCTGCTGTTGGCTTCATCTCGTTTTGTAAAAACCATGTTGAGTTATCAAGTTTTTTTCAGTACCACTGTATTATACATTAACAATTGTTCTTATGAGCAAAAGTCCTGCATTACGAATACGTAATGAGAATTATTCTAAAAATTGTTAATTCTATTCGTGCAATATCACTTCAGTGCAGACCGATGAACTTTATGCTGAGTATGGAACTTTAACGTTACATTCCGAAATTAGTTGGCTTAGTCAGGCCAAAGTCCTGCAATGTTTTTAGAGCTTCTTCCAGAGATAAAACTGTTTATAGAGTCTAGAAACGAAAATTATGTAGACATTAGTGGTCATAGCTGTTTATGTGATTAAGCTTTTCTAACAGACCAAACAACTAAAATGAATATACTGAATCTTGAACTTCAGGGAAAAGGAAACCCTATTATTGAATTAATACGAACTATCAACGCATTTAAATCAAAATTTAATTTCTGGATGGCCCATATAAAAGATATTACTTTGGTCATTTTACAAATTTGGAGTACAACGTTAGTTAAGTTAAGTTATATAAGAAAATTGAAACAAATAAATATTTTGAATCTCGCACTCACTGAGATCAAAAGTGATTTTGAAATTAGATTTTCTGATTTTCGTAAAATTGAGCCAATTGCATCATTAATTTTAAATCCATTTATTAATACTAATATTTCTGAATTATCAGAAAGAATGGCAAATATCATATATAAAAAAGCTACTAATTATAGATGGAAACAATAGATGTTCAATCTGAGCTACAATTAAAAATACGATATTGGGACACTCGTAGATGAGAAAAAATATCCACTGTTAAAAGAAACCTTTCAAAGGCTACACTCATGCTTTCGATCTACTGTTCGAAAGTAGTTGAACTTGTTAAAATCAAAGTTGAGACCCTGGATAACTACTGAACATCTGAATGACTTGCATGAATATAGCTGAAACATCGTATTGTTGCGAGCGTGGCCTTTGGTTCGTTATTTAAAATACAATATTAAGTATTTAATATACAAGTTCTTTATTTCACTTCTGATCATACAAAATTTATAAACTTTCAATTAATCAATTCAACTCTAATTATCGCTAATACTGTACTTTCAATTATCGCAATCTAATTACAACACTTCCGCACGTTTATTACTTTCGCTTGTTAACACTGCAACGTCTAAGACAAGACTCTTATTCTGGCTATGACAACTGTTATATTTATACCCTAGAAACTCTCCAGATTATTCTCGATTGTTCTATTTTCCAGAAGCTTCTTGACTGTTCTATTCATTCCATTCATTCTATTCCTAAATCTTCCTGTAGATACTATAATCAATTCTCCGAACCTGAAGTCGTTTACTCTCCATTGACAGTACATAGATGTCGCCAGTTGTCTCTTTCTATTGCACGTAACACTGCCCCCTTCCTAAATTTGTTCGTCCCGAACAACAGGTGGTCCATGGTCTTGATGCTCGTAGTATTGACACAAGCGGTCCAAATGAACAATTTTATGCTTGCCTCTTGTGCCACGCTGAATCCTGTATACCACGTCATTAATTCTAGTTACTACTGAATACGGTCCTTCCCAGTGTTGTTGCAATTTTGGAGAACGTCCCTTACGTCGTCTCGGATTGTAGAGCCAAACAAGATCACCTTCATTAAATCCTGCGGAATTAGCACGTAGGTCATAGCGGGTCTTCATCCGATCAGTATTTGTTGCTAATTTCGTCCTCGTGGCCTCGGTCACATCAGCTAATTGTTGTTTGAGCTCCGATACGTAGTCTTCGGGTAACTTTTGTTCACCTTTGGGGGTACCGAATTTGAGGTCGGTAGTACTATGAATGGCTGATCTATAAGCCATTAAGAATATAGGAATGTGTCGATCCCAATCGCGTTGATGATAGTCAACCACTTTCTTTAGATGCTCGATCAATGTTCTGTTGAAGCGCTCTACCATGCCATCAGATTGTGGGTGTAGAGGAGTTGTTCTAGTTTTTCTTATTCCCAACATTTTACACTCCTGGAAAGTCCGCGATTCGAAGTTCCGTCCTTGGTCCGAATGAAGTTCGTGAGGCACACCAAACCTACTGACCCAATTCGCTATTATTTGTTCCGCAACTGTGGTTGCCTCTTGATTAGGGATTGCATAAGCTTCAGGCCATTTACTGAAATAGTCAATGGCAACTAAAATATAACGATTACCGCCATCCGTTTCAGGAACAGGTCCAGCGATGTCGACAGCTATCCTTTCAAAGGGGGCTCGGACGTTATACTTATGCATTTCTCCTCTGCTTCTGTGTTGCGGCCCTTTGCAAGCAGCACAGACAGTACATCTGCGGCACCACTCCTCCACATCTTCTCCCATATGTAGCCAATAAAACCTTTCTCGTATTTTGGAAATGGTCTTGTTCACTTCCAAATGTCCTCCAGAGATTCCACCGTGCATTTCTTCTAGAACATCTTTGACGTTTGATGCTGGCACGACTATCTGCATTCGGAAATATTCGCCGTTAGGTGCTTCCCATTTGCGTTTTAATATACCACATTCAACATGAAGAGAGTTGCATTGAGCCCAGTAACTTTTCAGCTTCTCACTCCGTTCCGAAATATCCTTCCAGTCTGGTCTTTCCATATCTTCTTTCCAAGCGAGAATAGGTGAAATGTCCGGATCTTCTCGTTGTGCTGTTCTCAGGTCCTCGTTGTCCCAACCTGTAGATGGTTCCACGGTTACCAACTGTATAGTTGCTGTTGTTTCTTTTTCTTCCACCCGTGCGCAATGTTTGCATTCAAGTTTGCATGGACGTCTTGAAAGGGCGTCTGCATTTCCATGGATACGACCTCTTCGGTGTTGGATCTCAAGATCAAAAGCCTGGAGTCGCTCTATCCATCTCGCGACTTGTCCCTCAGGGTTCTTAAACTGCAGAAGACATTTAAGTGCTGCATGGTCGGTGCGAAGGATGAATTTCTGCCCGTAGAGATATTTATGAAAATGTTTTGTTGAACTTACAATAGCAAGTAGCTCTTTTCTTGTAGCACAATAATTTTTCTCTGGCTTTGAAAGTGCTTTGCTATAGTAAGCTACTGGAACTTCTTGACCATTCTCCTCCTGCGAAAGCACTGCACCAATACCTTCATTGCTGGCATCCGTATCTAATATAAATGTTTTTCCCAGCTTTGGATAGTGAAGTACTGGAGCTTCACAGAGCTGTTGCTTCAAATTTTCAAAACTTTCGTTACATTTATCCGACCATATGAACGGCCTTCCCTTTTCTGTAAGTTGATGTAGGCTTCTTGCTATATCTGCAAAACCTTTCACGAATCGCCTGTAGTAGGTAGCTAAACCAAGAAAACTGCGTAATTGATGTTTGTCCTTTGGAACTGGCCAATTTTTGACGGCTTCTATCTTCTCTGGATCGGTTCTTACTCGGGATGTATTTCCACTTGCCAGTAACCACTCTTCAAATCCAATGTGGAAAACCATTGCGCTCCGGAAAGGGTATCCAACGTGTCATCAATCCTTGGTAATGGATAGCTATCTTTTCTCGTCACGTTATTTAGTTGGCGGTAATCTACACAGAATCGGGTGCTGCCATCCTTTTTCCTAACCAGGACAACCGGCCATGTCCAAGGGCTGTTAGATTCCTCTATTATGCCTTGTTTCTTCATAGAGTTCATCATGTCTGCAACTTCTGGTTGTTTGGCTAATGCCAATCTTCGTGGGGTCTGTCGAATGGGCCTGGACTCTCCTGTATAGATCCGATGCTGGACAAGATTTGTTTTACCATAGTCATCATCATTCATTGCAAATAGTTCCGAAAATTCATCGATCACCTCTTTGGCATCGTTGTGTTGTTGTTTACTTAAGGCACTGGACGAAAGAAGTTTCTGAACCTGTTGGGTAGTAGCTGGTATAGTTTTTGTCTCCTTGACATTACTACCATTACCCAAATTGACGATTTGGTAAACGGGTTCACAATTTCCAATTATAGCACCTTCTTTTAGTTGTACCTCATTTTCGGATGTGTTAAGCACTCTGACTGGTATTAATGTTGCACCTTCTGCCTTCACTAAAGTCTTCCCCACAATGATGCTCGATGTGACTTTTGTGGGGTTAGGCTCCACCAGATAGAATCTGCAGGTCCCGATGTCATCAGTAAGCTTTGTCCATATTAGTGTCTCGGAGCGCGACGAAAGAGTTATATTTTCGCAGACCATCGTCCTTACTTTCACAGGATGATCTGCTCCTTCTCCTAGTTTCATAGGAATTTCTATGTTCCCATATTTGAGAGTCCGCTCTCCGACATCCAGATTTATTTTGTATGTGGTCATGAAATCTATTCCAAGAATGCATTCACCCATTATGTCTGCAACCAGGAAAGTGTGAGGAAATAGTAGTTCGCCTAGTTGAACATCTAAAGTTATTTCTCCAAACACCCGTGCCGCTGCTCCAGTTGCTGTTCTTAGTAGATATTTGGTGGTATTATGAAGCCATTTGTTCTTAACAAGATCTGTTCTAATAATTGATCTTGCAGCTCCAGTATCGATAGTGACTGCGCAGTCATTTTTTCCTACACTTCCATATATAACAAGACTGCTATTATTTCTCTGCAACTGGCCTACTTGAATGATGACTTCGGGGCTGCCGATTCCACCAACCAACTTCTGCCCCACAAAGTTGGTTTTTACTAGTTTTCCGACTGCTCAACAGGAGAGCTGATGCAACTAGTCGCTGCTTGATATCTAGTCTCTCCACGAATAGCTTGTTCCCTGGCTCGACATCTTTGGCATTCTTCTTTCCCTTCTTCAGGTGATTCCACTCGTCGACGTTTTCTGCAGTCTCTTTGAAGGTGCCCTGATCTATTACAATTCCAGCATCGAAGGACACCACGTGAAGGCGGGCTCTGTGATGATTGCACTCTGTTACAAGTACATTCTTCCACTGAAATTTCTCTTACTCGTACTGCACTCCGTGAAGCTTGTCTGGCGGATTCATACGCTAATGCATAGGCTAGTGCTTCTGCTGTTGATTTCTTTCCTGCTAGCCTTAACGCTTGTTGTAAATTTTGATCTGCAATAGCGTTCACAAATGCCTCCGTCGCCACTTCATTAAGGAAATCCGCATTTACGCTGGAGTATGAAAGATGCGCTAATCTTTCCACATCAGCCTGCAATTGTTGTAGTGATTCGCCATGCTTTTGAATCCTGTTGCGCAACTGTAGGCGATATACTTGCTGCATGTGCTCATCTCCGTAACGTAATTCTATCGCCTGCACTAATGAAGCGTAATCACGTTGATTTTCAATCGGTACAGTTTGTAAGAGTTCTGAAGCAGGACCTCGAAGTGCTAACACCAGAGCTATAGCTCTGTCTTCATTATTCCATCCATTTACCTCTGAAGCTGCCTCAAATTGTCTCTTGAAGATATGCCATGAATTTTGTCCATCAAATATTGGAGGTTTCATTCTACCTGCGCCAGATATTTCAGCTGCTACGTTTAGAGGCTGACGATGCCTTATTCTTTCCAGATCTGCTTTAAAGTTATCAAGCTGTTCCGTGTAATATGCTTTTTCAACGATGTATTTAAAAAGCTATCCATGATTATTCAAAATGTACTATGCGTCATAAATATGTATTTAATTAAATAGGCAGAAGGCTGCCGCACTTACGATTTATGGCTAAAGAGCCGCTGTGATGATATTATCCCTTGGTGGCAATGGGGATGCCGATATTGTTTTTAAATGGCAGAGACTGCCGCTATTTGATCAAGGCAGAATATGCCGCTTTGTACTTGTATGGCAGAGTATGCCGATGTATTTATAAGGCAGAGTATGCCGCTTTGTATTGATATGGCACAGTATGCCGCTCTTTACTTGAGAAATTAAAAGACGTCTTTCAACTATCTGATAAGTTCTGATTTTATTCAATAATAGCAGCTTATTTATATCAATCGATAACAAAGAATCAATATTTCATTATAATTCTAAAGGGGGGGATTATTGCAGAATTGCAATATACAAAATTAATAATCAGAAATAGTAGTGTCAGTATTTTTGATCACACGATTTCTGATTGAGTCATAATTTATCGATATTGTAAAGCAATGACTTCAGGTGTATATATATTTTATCAATGAAGAATTATGCTTGCATAGCAGAATTGCTTGCGTTGCAAATTCTTCTTGAGGTCGAGCAAACTTTGTTTGTTTTTTAATTCTTTTTTTGTTCTGATTTCTGTTTACTTTTGTTGACCGTGGTCATGGCTTTACATACTCCCGACACTTGTTGTCGAACTTCCAACACTTCCTGCTGGATTTCTTCAATTTTCACATTTTGTTCGTCTAATGAACCTTTCAGAAAGATCTTCTGTTCCTCCAAACAAGTTTCTAGACAATTCTGCAGAGAATTCTTTTGTTCAACGAAAGCATTCTTTTGTTCGTCCATAGATTTCTTCTGCTCATCTAACCGGGATTCCAGAGAATTCTTTTGTTCCTCATTGGAAATCTTCTGTTCATCAAAACAAGCTTCCATAGATTTCTTTAGTAATTCACTTTAAGTTGAATATAAATTATTTTCCACAACTTACAAAATTTAACACAATTTCACAAAATTAATCACACTTTGAATTTTAAAGTCAATTGCCACCACTTTATTTCGCGAATTTATTTCACTTCTGACACCAGTTGTTGCGAGCGTGGCCTTTGGTTCGTTATTTAAAATACAATATTAAGTATTTAATATACAAGTTCTTTATTTCACTTCTGATCATACAAAATTTATAAACTTTCAATTAATCAATTCAACTCTAATTATCGCTAATACTGTACTTTCAATTATCGCAATCTAATTACAACACTTCCGCACGTTTATTACTTTCGCTTGTTAACACTGCAACGTCTAAGACAAGACTCTTATTCTGGCTATGACAACTGTTATATTTATACCCTAGAAACTCTCCAGATTATTCTCGATTGTTCTATTTTCCAGAAGCTTCTTGACTATTCTATTCATTCCATTCATTTTATTCCTGAACCTTCCTGTAGATACCATAATCAATTCTCCGAACCTGAAGTCGTTTACTCTCCATTAACAGTACATAGATGTCACCAGTTGTCTCTTTCTATTGCACGTAACAGTATGTATCAGAATACAAAAAACTAGCAGAAGAAATGCATTGTCAGGTTTCACAGTAATATTGGTCTTGTATTTAATTTCTAATTCAATTCTTTGTAAAGTACGCATTTTCTTTGATATATTACAGTACTGTATGCGTTACCTTTTTACCTATACATTTAGATTGAAGTAATAAAAGCAATATATAAATAATTATTATTATGTAGCTCGTCAAAAAATTTTAAATATTTAATTGACTCAGGCCAGGTTAAAAGTTGGGCACCACTGATCTTGGGTATCATAAGAATTGGTTTTAAACCAATTCCAGCTTTTTACTTGTTTTTATTTATCTTTGCAATTATAAATATACACTTACATATTGGTTAATCTGTAGATCTGTACATGATTAAATAATTATACAACATATACTCAAGACTGACTGGGAAAACTTATTTCCGGCCCAAAATGTACTTTTAAGGCGAAAATACATTTTATGTATTCAATTTAATAAAATTATTTTCATACAATTTGTTTTGTTTTAATATATGAAAACCTATATTTTACCTTTAATAATAAAGTGATGCGTTACTCAGTAATATGATGTCATAATAACTTTATGGTGTAACCTTACAGTTACAGTAGTTCACTAACCAAAACAATGATCAGCCATTAACAATGGTCAGCAATAGGTTAGTTAGTTATTACATTACAACTAATGTTGTAATTCTACAATGATTAAGTTGTTGCATATATGTTAGTTATAGTTTTCGAAGATTGATGTTTATTTAGAACAATACATTGTTTAAAATAAGCAATATTCGTTGTTGTCGCATTTGCACACCCTACTTTCAGTTAAATTTAAGAATGTTTTCTCTGAACGTAATTATAAGGCGTGTGTCGAAAAGTGTGTGTCACGTTTGCATATTACTGTTCGTCACCGTATTGGTGTTAGTAATTGCAGCGATTGTAAACCTTAGTATTGAGCTAATATTTTATTAAATACTCAGCAGTGGCGTCGCGTGGACTTGTTGCGAGGGGAAGCAATCAAATTTAAATTTATAAAAGCGATAAATAGGCATGCATCGAAAGTTATTGCAGTTATTCTATACCCCTCTCGTTAGGTGCTTCTAAAGCACTCAGAGACCACGATCGAGGACTTGAGGGTAGGCACACTGAGTTCTTTTTTTAAATACAGTGTTTTGGCCTCGTTCTGTCAAATTAAAAGAGTTAATCAAACGATCATAGTCAGATCGCAATTTACTTATATAATATATTATACGAAATTCCGAATAGGTAAGCTTAATTAAAATATTAGTATATAGATAAAGAACTTTACTAAAAGTTAATACATTTTTATACAGCATGCATTATAAAAATGTAGATTTTAATGTGACAGTATTAATTCTTAAAAGCGCACAAAAAAAAATTAAAACTACATAAAACTATACTACCAAAATGAACAAAACGAAATACCACTTCAATAGGTTTACACATTTAACAACAAAAACAAGCGTTAAAAACACTTTTTTAAATGCATAAAAAAGAAAATCAACACACATGTTTCATAAAACCTTTCCAGAAATTCAAAGATTATTCAAATAATTTAATTAAAATTTATACTTTAATTCAATTCTTCTTTCTTTACTCGCAAATTCATCAATAATATCATTATAAAACTCTTCGTGGGAAAGGAAAGTTTTTAATTTATTTTTTTCAATGGACAATAAAGCTAAGTCACTTAATCTTTCTTCAGACGTTGAGTTTCTAGAGAAAGTTAATATTCTTTTTAGCGTGGAAAAACTACGCTCCGCGGACGCACTAGTAACTGGCAAAGTTATAATAAGTCGTAGAAGTTTAAAACATTGAATAAAATTATCTAGCAAACTGTTCTTAATAAAATGTCGATAAATATCTTGAACGGTTTTACCGTTGAAGACGTCATCAGAGAACAGCACAATGAGTTCCGTTTTTAAAGAACTTTTATAAAATAATTTCGAGTATGATTCATCAATATTTTGAAGCATATCATGAGGAAATTTCGTTGTATAATTTTGAAATTTACAAAAATTAAAAAGCTCTAAAAATTTAAATTTATCTAAGGAAGAAATTCGGGATATAATTTCTTCATGAATAATATCAATAATTTCAGCGAATAAACGTTTAAAACTTAATTCAATATTTTGGGAGCCATCAACTATACAACGTACTCGTTTACGTTGACGCGGTAGGTTGCACAGCAAAGAAGTTTCATTCCATATTTCGGTGAAATTGTTTCTTAGATGTAGAAGCTGATTTTGAAAGTCTCTGATTTTTTTAATGCAAAAGGTAATATCACTGTGTTTAGCTTGGAAGATATCAAAAAGGACATCAGTTTGCGGAAATAACACTATCCCAAATATCTTCCTCATTTTCGACAATATATTCAAAAAGAAGTTTGAGAGAATCAATATTATCGTGAATGGACAAAATAAGTCTGCCAATGAAATTCCAGCGGGTGGGAGCTACTTTGGGAAGTATTCTTTTTAGAAACGAGTTAACAGCAACGGTTCTTTTAGTTGAATGACTGAAAAAAGTTGAAAAAGCGGTGACTGATTGGAAAAACCCTTTGCATTCACGAATCTTGTCACATGATTTGGACAGGACCAAACTTAATCGATGTGTGAAGCAGTGCACAAAAAGCGCATTGGGAAACGTTGCCCTTACTCAAGTTTGAAGCCATAACTGATGCATCGTCATAACTCTGGAAAATTAACTTACCAGCGCATTCAAAACTCTGCATGACGTTCACCACATATTCATGCGAACGACTTTCCGTTCGGTCGTCAGAAACATTCTTAAAACCAATAAAAGTCTCCTTTATGTTTATGGAAGATCAAATGTACGGTAGGGTGGTTGACAACTGTGATCGACATGAATTGTCAGTTGTTTCGTCGCAAATAATTGCAACATGCTCCGAGTTTTGAATTTCAAAACATATTTTTTTTTGTAATTGTACAGGAGATAGCTGTTATTAAATCATTTTGTATATTGTTATGTACCTAAAAAGCCTAAAATAAATACCTAATTATATATTAACAAAATTTAAAAAATATTAAAATATTTCATACATAAAATTTTCACATAAGCTAACCATGCTTAAAACATGGTTAGCTTATCTGTTCAATCAGGGAAGAAAATTGCGTCAGCAATTTTCTTCGCATTCCATAGAGTTGAAACAAAAATTATTCCCATGGCAAATTTTGCCTTCAGCAAAATTTGCCAGTAGAAATATTTAATTTAAAAAATATAAAACAAAAGACAAATCGTACCTTCAGTACGATTTGTCGTGAAAATTATAATATGTATGTACGAACGTACATACATATCACAAAAAAGCTTTCGCGATAAGAAATGCGCGCCGCTAAAATACATTACATGTATACGCGCGCCGCAATTTCAATCGACGGGACGGTGGCTGATGTTTATAAAAACATCAAATTTCATTTTTTCAAGCCACCGTCCAACGAAAAATATTCTGGACTTGTTTAATCAAGTCCACAATAAATGAAAATTTTTCTCAGGGTAGAAATGCAACTATGCATTTTCTACCCTGAACGACGACTCTTGATCGCGATTAAAGAGATCAAGGGCTGAGTTGTGTTTGAAATCTCGTAAGGTACGGGCAGTCGGTTTTAAAAAGCAGTCGAATTATAGCACGCGAGTTGTGATTTAAATTTTATACACGGCGGTGTGACATTAGGATTCTATAGAAAAAAGAGTTGAATTTTTGCACTTGGTTCGGCGCGGTCCCGGTTGGGGTGAAAGAAAAAAAATTTGAGTATAAAAAAGATTAGAAAGTAATAAGCGATTAGCCATAAAAGGTGAAAAAGTTTTAGTGTCAGAAATATTACAAAGTAATAAGTGTTATTATCCGAACATTGTATGTAAAACTACCCGAATTGTGGTAAAAGTGAAAAGAAAAAAAGTTTAAGAGAAGCAGTTTTAAACGAAAAATTACAAATAAAGAAAAAAAAAAGGAAATAGTTGTGTTGTGTTTGTATAACGAGTCCCCAATTGGAGTATCAGTGCAACGAAGAAAAAAAGGTGAGCGTTCGACAAAAAAATATATATAACAATTGGCGCAGCCGGTAGGATAGAGGAAGCCTACTTTGAAAAACAAAAAAAGTATAAGCGCTCGAAAACCCTCTATCCTACGAATCTAAAAGGAGTTTAGGACGAGATCGAATACTGGGCAAGACACCCTACCCTTCGCCTGAAGTTGAGTCTGGCTTCAGGAGTATTTCGATCTTGTCGGCTCCCAACGCTCGGGGTCGGACAGCTTTAACTGCCTCTGTTTGAAAAAACACGCAGCCACCCCCTCATCAAAGCACAAAGTGCCAACGTGGGAAAATAGCGGGCTTCATCCCAGCCCAGGATAAAGAAGTCCACATTCCAAAAATTTAAAATTTACACTTGAAGGAAGGAAGTTTGCAAACCATCCGCTATCTGCGATCCAGAGCTGAAAGGGACTTCGAAGTAGGCAACGCGCCCCCCTTTCAGCTTTTATCCAGGGGAATTTAAGTAGGCCACGGGCCCCCCCCGGCAGCAAAAGAACTTCAAGAAACCGAACCAACGATCCTGAATTGAGAGGGACCTCGAAGAAGGCAATAAGCCCCCCTCTCAATTTGAACCAAGGGAATTAAGACGGCAGAAGCCCCCCTAGCTGCAAATTTCACACACGGTGGTCCATGAGCGAGGAAAGCTCCCACCAAGAAATACCGCCGGAAATCCAACTTCCATCAACTCCTCAACAACCTTCCTCGCCGGGCGACGCACAGGAAGATCCGTCCCGGTACGAAGGAGGCGACGCGGGAGCAACATCCGCAACAGAGGGTGCTACTCAAACACCCCCAACCAATTCAACAAAAAAAGGGGTAACACTCAGGAGTGGGACAATCCTTACAGGTCCCCAACAAGTAAGACCTTCTACTTTAAATTTAGAAAATTATTTAAAATATCTAGAGGGGAAAGTGCGAGACTCCTCCGAACTTTCTATTATACAGTGCGATTCCATCGATAAACAGCTCAAAAAGTCCCGTGAACGGCGGCTTGAGCAAATCGCGCAATTCAAAGAAAGTACGGAAAAATTTAAAGAAAGCTTAAAGCAGTTTGGGGAACTCTCGCACTCTCTCGAAACAGAAATTACAAATAACAGTGTAGAATTAAGAGAAGGTGCGATTGAAGACAGTGTCAGTGATTCCACCGTAAGTGAGGTCCTTTTGAATTGGCTGGGCGACTCCCTTCTGGAGACCAGTCTAGAAGAAACTAGCTCCCCAAAAGTGTCAAACTTTAGCTTCAGAATCCCCAATATAAACATGGCAGATTACGCGAAAATCGCCAAGCTAACTGCCCAGCTGGTTCCCCTATTCTCGGGAGAGCAGCACCCAAAATTGAGCCTTGAGCTCCAAACGTTCCTAGGATGCTGCAGGCAGGTAATCCAGTGCATTTCGGTGGATGAACTAACAGCATTTTTGCAAATCTTTCCCACCAGACTTCGAGGCGAAGCTTACCAGCTTTTTGCCTCAAATATGCCCACTACTTTCAAAGAAGTAGAAGAACGGCTAAATCGCACATACCTGCCTAGAGAAACTTACCAGGAACTGGTAAATAAATTAATCACTACCAGGCAGTATCCTTTAGAGAATCTCACAGCCTTCACGGCACGAGTAAAACAAATGCTGGCACTCTGCAATGAAGCAGCAGAATCCAAATACGGAGCCACAGCAGCACCAGCTGTTAAAACGCAGTTGGAAGATTTCGCGAAAAACGCACTGAAAACAGGCGTAAATAACCCATATATGTGCCAGTACCTTCTGACCATGACAGACGGCACGGTGGATGACCTCGTACAAAGAGCACTTGACATGGAACGTCTCCAGCAAAGTGCCCTATTCCTGCAACCTTCAGGGCAATTTCAACAAAATGTGATGCAAAATACGTTACCCCATTCCATAAGCGCAACAACACCAAATAACGCACATTTTAACCAACTTAATTCATCAGCTAATCCCAGCGTATTTACTCCCGGCATAATGCCATTCGCTCAAGTTCCTCAGACCCTGCCAAACACAAATAGTCACATTCAGCAGCCGCAGTTCACACAGGCAAACACATTACCATACATCAAACAGGAGCCAAGATCTCCTAATAAAAATTATAATATACAAAATAAAAATAATTATTTAAATAAAATCAGTTGTAGTTTTTGTAATTTAAGAGGCCATACATATGTCGATTGCCTCAAAAGGAAAAATACGCCTTATTGTGTGAACTGCAAAATGTATAATCATGACGTGCGTGACTGCAGAAGGAACAACAATAGTTTTCAAAGACCCCAAAACAGAGAAGCACCAATCCAACGTCCTAGAGAGCCGCAAAACCCCAATAACAGCTCAAGAGTTTATAATGTGCGAAAAAAGTGTGAGTTTTGTGGTCGTTCTGGACATGCAGTAAATAACTGCCAACAAAAACGTAAATGGGAAGCCCGGAGTCAGGGAAACGACGTACAGTCGACCCAAAACTCCCCGGCTCGACTATAAATATCCCATCTAATAAAATAGGGTCTCCTCAGCAGCCCGATTCCAGTGTCGCTACAGTAAAACTTCCTTTAGACATAGGCCTGAACGACCAAACTAAACTAGTAGTAGACACAGGCGCTGAGGTTAGTATAATAAAGAAAAGGTCATTAAAAGACCTTAAAGAAATTAACCACAATGAGGCATGTACACTGCAGACCCCATTTGGTACCGGAAAGACGCTGGGAAATTGCCAGGGAAACTTCGTTTTCAAAAACAAAATCCCCTGCAAGTTTCAAGTTGTAAAGAACTTGCCTGGCCTTTCCGACGATGGACTTCTAGGAAATGATTTCCTAACCAACAACTGTAACGTTGAGGGTCCAAACAAAGCACTAAGGTTTCCTCGCACGGAAACTAACCCAGATGAATTCACCTTGCCATTAGAGTTTGAAACGGACAAGCTACATTCAAACAAAGCAGTCGAAGTAAGAACACTTGCAGAAGAGGTAGAGTCTAAACAGGCTGAACTATCCACCTGCAGTGTCTTCAAGGCTTCTCAAACGAGAAAAGCTGGCTGCCAAGCTCCAAAAGGGCCCAAGGAATGTGAAAAAAGCTGTCTGGGCGAACAAGAGACCGATGAAGGCAGGCAGCAATTGGTTACCTTTAAGGAACCAATCTGCATACCTGCACGCTCTCAAATTGTGGCCCCAGTGCCGTTACAAACTCAAGAAGAAATGCTCTGTTTATCCCAAGAGATAAGCGATGGAGTCTTCTTGGCGAACAGTTTGCTGTCATCTGGAGAAGAATTAGTGCTGGTTAGTATTCTCAACGCTAACAGTCATCAAGTAGTCATACATAGCTTAAAGTTACAGCTATATCCCATAAACGACTACACCATAGTCCCATTAATACACACAAAAAACCACAACCATACGCACATTCCAATACCAAATAAAGAGGCAATACCAAACAACACAAGAGACGGAACTGAGTGTCTAAAGCCTGCCAAAAAGGTGCATATAACTCTTCCGTCCAAAATCCCGAGGCATAAATCACAATTAAACAAACAACGGCCATATAAGAACGGGAGCGAGTCGCTAAAGCCTATATTAAAGGTGCATATTACTCCACCGTCTTCTAGCATAAAAAATCCTACATGGCCAAAAAATACTAGCATCGGCGCGCATGAGTATTCCACACAACCTAAGGCAAAGACCGCACAGGGGTATCAAACTCAGCCGTCGGCGAAGCAGGAAGCAAGTACCCTGCTACATGCCAAATACAACAAAATAAAGCCTCATAAGGAATTCATTAAATCCAATCCAATTTCAGGACACAAATTTACAAGAAATAGGAAGTCAAACCAAGGTTCAGCCGACAAAACGGCGATATTACAACATGTACGATATCTATACCCGGATAAGGAGACTCCGGACGACCCAAAACAATACCCGCGTATTGCTAGGCTAGGGCAAGAACTCAGCCTAGACCCTAATTTAACCGCGGAAGAAAAAATTTCGATATCGGAACTCTGCGAAGAGTATAACGATATCTTCTTCCTCAAAGGTGACAAACTCACCTATACAAATGCGATAACGCATAATATTCCGTTGGTGCAGGATCAAGCACCAATCAATCAAAAAATGTACCGCTTACCTGAAACACAGCGGAAAGTAATTAACGAGCAGCTAAAAGAAATGCTAGACAGCGGGATAGTTCAGTCTAGTAAAAGCCCTTGGAGTTCACCTCTACTAGTTGTCCCCAAGAAAGCGGGACCTGACGGTGAAAAAAGGTGGCGCGTCGTTGTCGATTTTCGTAAATTAAACGAAAAGACAATTGGAGATGCATTCCCGCTACCCCGAATCGAGGATATTCTCGACCAACTAGGTCACGCAAGGTATTTCACCACACTCGATTTGGCCAACGGCTATCACCAAGTTCTTGTCGACAAAAAAGATCGACATAAAACTGCTTTCAGCACAAGCTATGGGCACTACGAGTTCAAGCGTATGCCATTCGGGCTCAAAGGAGCCCCCGCTACATTTCAACGCCTAATGAATTTCGTCTTAACAGGCCTACAAGGCCTCGAATGTTTTGTCTACCTAGATGACATTGTCATCTATGGAAAAAATTTAAATGACCACAACGAAAAGTTGAGGAAAGTCTTCAATAAGTTGAGAGAGAACAACTTGAAACTGCAGCCAGAGAAGTGCCAGTTTCTACGAAGAGAAGTTGTTTACCTAGGACATAAATGTTCTAGCGAAGGAGCCCTACCAGACCCAAGTAAGACGGCCTGCGTCCAAACATTTCCTGTTCCAAGAACAGTAAGGCAAGTTCAGTCATTTTTAGGACTTGCCAATTACTACAGGAAATTCATTCCAGACTTCTCCAAAATTGTACGTCCAATTACGAATTTACTCCGAAAGGATGTAAAATTCACTTGGACAGAGAAATGCCAAGAAGCATTTCAGAGCATAAAAAGTGCTTTAATTTCTCCACCACTTTTAATTTACCCAGATTTTACAAAATCATTTAATCTTACTACTGACGCAAGTAACGAGGCTCTAGGAGCTGTTCTTTCTCAAGGAGAAGTCGGAAAGGACCAGCCCATTGCCTATGCAAGCCGCACATTAAACAAAGCCGAAAGAAATTACTCTACTATAGAGAAAGAGTTATTGGCTATTGTTTGGGCTACCAAGAATTTCAGGTGCTATCTTCAAGGCCGGAAATTCACGGTCTACACTGACCATAAACCTCTCAAAGGTGTCTTCAATGTGAAAGACCCTACTTCCCGTTTGGTGAGATTTCACCACAAATTATCTGAATTCGATTACAACATCGAATATAAACCGGGGAAGTACAACACTAATGCAGATGCACTAAGTCGCATCCCTCAAGCATCAAAGGAAGACAGTTTAGGCAATACCTTAACGGTAGAAGCCCTAGTCCACCACACGATGGACTCAGATGTGGAGGAAGACAACCCCACAAATAACAAAAAGAAAAAGAAATCCGCTCATTGTTTCGTCGTGACTCGAGCTCAGAAGCAGAAGGCTCAAGAGACAATAAATAGCTCCAGTGTGGAGACAGAAGAGCACACGACAGCGGACCAAAACGAAATTCAACACACGGAGGCGGGAAAACTAAACCTAGCATCGCTTGAGCAAAAAGTAAGTACTGGCAAGACACCCGAAGTTATCACGAGCCCTACGGAAATCCGAACAATCTTAAAAGATTATCACGATTCTCCATTTGGTGGCCATCAAGGTGTCATAAAAACTTACAAACGTATAAGACGCAAGTATTGGTGGAGACACATGCTTAGCGACATCAAGAAATACATAAAAAAATGCCCAAAGTGCCAGACGATGAAAGCTTCTCCACAGTATAAAATGCCAATGGTTATCACGGACATCGCAGAACAACCGTTCGACAAAGTTTACCTCGATATTGTAGGTCCATTAGAAGAGACGACATCAGGTAACAAATATATCTTGACCTTTCAAGATAATCTAACAAAATTTGTCGACTGGTATGCAATACCTAATGCCGAAGCAGTCACAGTAGCGCAGGTTTTCTTTGATGAAATCGTTACGCGCTATCGCATACCCAAAAGAATACTCACCGATCAGGGAACAAATTTCCTGAGTGAATTATTCAAAAGAGTATGTAAGCTTCTAAAGGTAAAGAAGTTACAGACTTCGGCATACCACCCGCAGTCTAACGGAGCACTAGAGCGTGCCCACAGACCGCTGATTGAATACCTGCGAACAATCGTAGACGAAAATCCCAAAACATGGGACCAATTCCTACGAACCGCTGCATTCGTGTATAATAATAGTGTACACGAGGGTACTAAACTTACCCCAATGGACTGCCTATACGGCTTCACAGCGGATGTCCCATCAAATTTAAAACGGGATCCCGAACCCGTTTACAATCATGAGAGCTATTATCATATATTGAAGTATAAGCTCCAAAAATCATATGCCACGGCACGAAAGAACTTATTGGCAAGTAAACAGCGCTCAAAGGGGTACTACGATCAGACAGTACGGCCCCTAACTTTCCATGTAGGAGACAAGGTCCTCATCAAGAATGAAAGCAGAAAACATAAGCTTTCTCAAATCTGGGTAGGACCTTATCAGGTACTAGCAATACCAAGTGATGTGGATACCACAATCAAGATTGGTAAGCGAATGGTGACGGTACATAATAATCGTTTAAAACCATATTTCGAATAAAAGCAGGTTGTACAAAAATGAACCAGGTTGACTTAAAATTCCTACTTCAATGTCCATTAAACGTCATTTGAATACCTCCCCAGAAACATTTGCGGTGGAGTCACTCCACTGCCCAGTTTAAAACGGCACAATGCAAGTACAAATAAACTTAAAGAATTGTTTTCTTCCTCCGAATTGTCCACAGAAATGGCGCTAAAATTATTCGTATTTGCCCTCCTCATCCAATACACAACAGGAGAGATCGCTGACCAACCCAATATAAAGACCCAACTAAATGGCTCGGGCATATTTTTCGAGGACCTAGGAAGCCCCATGGTATATCATGACACCTGGAATGTCCTCACCGAAATAGATTTGGATGAATTAGATGCCCAGATAAAGCTAGCAGAATATGCGGAGCACTTAGTGCATAAACTCTGCATAAATGTAACCAACCCAGAAGACCTGTGTAACGTGCAGCAACTACACATACACGCTATAATAGACAGCGTACGAAAGCGCACGGAAACTATAAAGGAACTAGCACCAGCAAAACGCAAGGCCAGATCGCTATTTGATGGAATAGGCAATGCCATGCACTATTTGTTTGGCACTATGGACAGCAATAACGAAAAAGAAATTTACAGCAGGTTAGAAGAACTTGAATCGAATACACAAGCCCTAGCCGAGCTAGAGAAACAACAAATCAGTGTTGTTAAAACAACCTTGGAAAAGATTCAAAAACCGCTGGCCATGTTAATAGACAGACAACAAAAAATAGCACACCAGATAAACGATCTCCACCATGTGGCCGATGATTTAACTAAAAGGCAGCTAAGACAAGAGATTATATCAAGCTTATTGCTCCAAATCATCGAAGTTGAATATCGACAACAAGCCCTTCTGGATATAATAATGGCTAGTAGGACCAATCATATTCATCCACTCCTAATGTCTCCCAAAAATCTACTGGAGATATATCGCAAAACAACTTCGTATTGTCCTAACGATCAGAATTGTTTAGCCATCCTCTACCAAACAGCAGGGGCCCAATCACTCCTTATGCAAAATAAATTGGTGATGAGAATCACTCTCCCAATTTTTAATCTGCCAAGAATGAGGCTACAACAGATTCAATGTTATCCTGTACCCAAGTCAGCAAATTATTCATTAATTCCAGACCCTGGTTATTCATACATAGCCAATAGCGCAAAAACTCAGGAATTTCTCCTATTAAAAGGCGAGGACATGAAAAACTTTAAGAAAATAACAAGTAATTTGGAAGAAAACACGTATGTAGGCCGACTAAATACGCCCATAATAAAGGCAACGACATCCAACGAATGTGCCATTAAATTACTATATAACCCTTTAAATGAAGTGCCCAAATGTAGGACCAGAGTACAAGCTCCCCAAAAAGACATGCTGATCAAACTAAGCAAGCCCAATACGTGGCTATTTGCATTTAGTACCTCCCCGGTGTTATATATCACTTGTCCAGATCACTTTGTAATCTCGAAACTAGAAGGACAAGGGATATTAGAGATAACGCAACCATGTCAAGTGCAAATAAGTGACAAGGTGCTCAAATACGAAGGTCAAAGTAAACGCCCGCTGAAAATAATTCAACCCAAACAATTTCCCCAATTTAATCATTCCTTATTTAGTTTGAGTCTGGCTGACATTGTACCAGAATCTGAAAACCAAACGCAAGTTTCAATAGAGATTTTAACGGGAGACGATATCCACAAATCAGTCTACCAGGGTACACACTCCTTAGAGGAAATCCAAAACAAAATCATTAAATACCAGGAAAAGGTATCAAGCCGACAATCCCATATCCTGTCCACAACCTCTTTATCATTTACGAGCCTACTAGTTCTGGCCATAATGATCGCTGTGGCAGTAAAATATCTTAAACCTGTTGTCATCAAAATAAAACAACAGAGAAATCAACCACAAGGTAACCCCGAAGTTTTATCAGAGGGAATTCCTTTAGAAGAGCGAACTCCTGCTCCCCAACCCAGTTTAAGGCGAGCCAGAAGCCTCCCGAAAACAAAATCAGTCCAAATCGTTTAAAAAATGGAACACGGACACTGTCAACAGTGGTCACTTGATCAAAGTAAATTTATAAACAAAACAAAACCTGGTCACATGTACAAAGCATATGAATAATTAACAAAAACGATTTGTACTAGACATAAAACAGACCTAAAGTGTCAGAGGAAAAATTGTATTATAATTACCTAACAAAATAAGTTAAAATAAATAACTGCATGTAAAGAAAAATAAAATAGAAGTAATTTTAAATTAAATAAAATTAAACAAATCACTAAGATTAAATTACCCAAAAATTCATAGAGTAGTATAAAATTAAAATGTATTAGAATTTTAAACTAAAAATAAGTCAGAATTAGGACTAAAAGATAAAGTATAACAGAATAACTAACGGATAAAACATGTCTTAAAAGTAACAATAAACAAATAAAGAATTACACTGAAATTAATTAACACCTAGAAAAGAAAGTATGATAAAAAAAAAATAATGTAAGAAAGACAAGAAAAATTTACCAGGCTACTAATAATACACAAAAAAAAAACATTATATTAGAATTAAATCCAAATAAGATAAAGAAAACAGTAGAAATAAACAAGTAAATAAAAATAGATAGAGTAGTAATAAAAGTAAAGATAAATGCCCTAGAATTACAATAAAATACTAAAAAGTGTAATACAAAAAAAAAAAACGAGGTAATTCAAAACCCAAAAAAAAAAAAAGTTTTACCAGGTTAGATTATCGAAAAATGAAATAAAAATAATAGATCTAGAAATTATTATATATTCATAGATTAAACATATTAACAAAAATTTTGTAAGCCCACACCGAACCGAAAACCCGAACCGCCCAATTAGCGCCAAAAACAACTTCCCCTGAGAATTATTCCTCTTCAAAGAATAATTCTCTTTTTCTCAGGGGGAAGGATTGTTATGTACCTAAAAAGCCTAAAATAAATACCTAATTATATATTAACAAAATTTAAAAAATATTAAAATATTTCATACATAAAATTTTCACATAAGCTAACCATGCTTAAAACATGGTTAGCTTATCTGTTCAATCAGGGAAGAAAATTGCGTCAGCAATTTTCTTCGCATTCCATAGAGTTGAAACAAAAATTATTCCCATGGCAAATTTTGCCTTCAGCAAAATTTGCCAGTAGAAATATTTAATTTAAAAAATATAAAACAAAAGACAAATCGTACCTTCAGTACGATTTGTCGTGAAAATTATAATATGTATGTACGAACGTACATACATATCACAAAAAAGCTTTCGCGATAAGAAATGCGCGCCGCTAAAATACATTACATGTATACGCGCGCCGCAATTTCAATCGACGGGACGGTGGCTGATGTTTATAAAAACATCAAATTTCATTTTTTCAAGCCACCGTCCAACGAAAAATATTCTGGACTTGTTTAATCAAGTCCACAATAAATGAAAATTTTTCTCAGGGTAGAAATGCAACTATGCATTTTCTACCCTGAACGACGACTCTTGATCGCGATTAAAGAGATCAAGGGCTGAGTTGTGTTTGAAATCTCGTAAGGTACGGGCAGTCGGTTTTAAAAAGCAGTCGAATTATAGCACGCGAGTTGTGATTTAAATTTTATACACGGCGGTGTGACATTAGGATTCTATAGAAAAAAGAGTTGAATTTTTGCACTTGGTTCGGCGCGGTCCCGGTTGGGGTGAAAGAAAAAAAATTTGAGTATAAAAAAGATTAGAAAGTAATAAGCGATTAGCCATAAAAGGTGAAAAAGTTTTAGTGTCAGAAATATTACAAAGTAATAAGTGTTATTATCCGAACATTGTATGTAAAACTACCCGAATTGTGGTAAAAGTGAAAAGAAAAAAAGTTTAAGAGAAGCAGTTTTAAACGAAAAATTACAAATAAAGAAAAAAAAAAGGAAATAGTTGTGTTGTGTTTGTATAACGAGTCCCCAATTGGAGTATCAGTGCAACGAAGAAAAAAAGGTGAGCGTTCGACAAAAAAATATATATAACAATATAATTCG
>OZ002741.1:158521271-158564798 GCA_963924295.1 Dioctria rufipes | reverse complement strand
ACAAATAAAAGAGGCGCTTGATTTGAAAGATTTACATGTTCTAAAAATGAAACCAAGAAGACGATAAGCTTTGTTAGTAATAAGGTTCAAGTGGGAAGCGAAGAGAAGTTTGTTAGCGAAAGTAACTCCCAAATCTTTTATTTCGTTGACATATGATAAGGAGATATCGTTGATTTTATAATGGAATAGGATTGTGTCACGTTTTCTAGAGAAAGTTATGCTTTTACATTTGTCTATGTTAAGGTCCAAATGGTTATTTTTACACCAACTTTCGAGCTTTCTAATATCATCTTGCAAGCTCTCACAGTCATTGATGTCATTAATTACTCTGAAAATTTTAGCGTCATCAGCGTACAACAAGTAATTTCAGTCGGTAAATCATTGATATAGATTAGGAAAATAAATGGACCGAGTATTGTGCCCTGGGGAACACCAGATGTCTGTTCTAAAGAACTAGATTGGGAGCCGTTGAAAACAACCATACTCTCTCTTTCTTTTAAGTATGACTGGAAGAAAAGGACAGTGTCCATATTGAATCCTATTTTTAACATTTTTTTTAGACATTGGTTGTGCCGGATGTTATCAAAGGCCTTAGCAAAATCAGTGTGTATGGAATCAACTTGTTTATTCTCATCCAGACCAGAAGCAATGGTATCAGTGAAAAGAGCTAAGTTTGTAACCGTCGAGCGCCCAGGGAGGAATCCGTGCTGCGAATTTGATATATAAGGCATAGTTTGATAAAGGAGTTGATTGTACATAACTCTTTCAAATATTAAAGCCAGTGCATTGGAGATGGATACTGGACGATAGTTAGTAACTAATCTAGGATCTCCCGCTTTAAGAATTGGGGTAACGAACCCGTTCTTTAATATAGGTGGAAAAACCTTTCTAAGTATTGATAAATTAAATAGAGAACTTAACGGCTTCGCTAAGCTATTAGAGCACCGCTTGTAAAAGAGGTTAGGAATACCATCAGGTCCGGGATTTTAAAAATAAGGTCATTTAATATTTCGAGTACATCATCAGAAGAGATGAAACTCAAGTTAATGTTAACAGAGTTACAGTTAGTCTGAAAGTTGTGAAATCAAGATTGGATTCCTTGTCAGAATATACAGACGAAAAGTATCCAGAAAAGAATTCACAGATTTGCCTAGAAGATGATGAGGTGACTTCTTTGTAGAGCATCTCCTTGGGAGAGGTTTTTGAATTCCTGAAATGTTTATTAAAGGCCCAGAAAGCTTTGGGATTCTCGTGAAGTGAACGTTCTGTTTGCATCCACATATCTCTTGAAACACTGATTTAGCAAGGTCCTAGATAATTTCCTAAGGTAAGAGAAAGTTTTGTAGTGCTCCGGGTATTGGTGAGCCTTATATTTACGACGATATTTTTCTTTAAGTTGAAGAGCTTTAATAAGTTGGTGACTATACCAGTTCGGAAAATGGTTGGTTTTCCTTTTAGCTAATGGTATATATTCTCGAATACCGGTGTTGGCTATCTCATAAAATTTCTCAAAGGACTGTATAGGATCAGTCGAAATAACCGAGGAAAAGTCGATACCATTGAGGTAGCCACACAAACCAGTGTAATCTCCCAATGTGAAGTTCCGTTTTTTTTATAAATTCATTACGAGAAGGTTTTGGCAAGGAGATATTCAAATTAATATCTAATGGAGGATGATGAGGGTCAATCCGTGAGAGTGGACACAGGGGATGAAGATATGCAAATGTCGTTCTGAGCGATATCTGTCCATACTAAATCAAGAAGCCTATCATTAAAATTTTTGACGTTATTAAATTGATTTAGGTGGCACAGAGACACATTGTTGATGAGAGAATGGGCTGCCTGACTGAAAACACCAGAAGGTAACATACAGTTCTCGACGCCGTCTAAATACCAAGAAATATATGGGAGGTTGAAGTCCCCCAAGAACAAAACGCGGGAATTCTTGGGCAGTTGCAGAATTCTGTCACTAACTCTAGACAATAGAGAATTGTAGGACTCGTACGTGCTACTAGGAGGTATGTAAACACAGCATACGTATAAAGTAAGGTGTTGTAATTTAACAGCAACCCACAGAACCTCACCAGCGACCTCTTGGTGATGTAAACAGAATGAGCTAAAGGATTTCTTAACAGCGATAAGACAACCTTCCTCATTTTCGACAATATATTCAAAAAGAAGTTTGAGAGAATCAATATTATCGTGAATGGACAAAATAAGTCTGCCAATGAAATTCCAGCGGGTGGGCGCTACTTTGGGAAGTAATCTTTTTACAAACGAGTTAACAGCAACGGTTCTTTTAGTTGAATGACTGAAAAAAGTTTAAAAAGCGGTGACTGATTGGAAAAACACTTTGCATTCATGAATCTTGTCACATGATTTGGACAGGACCAAATTTAATCGATGTGTGAAGCAGTGCACAAAAAGCGAATTAGGAAACGTTGCCCTTACTCAAGTTTGAAGCCATAACTGATGCACCGTCATAACTCTGGCAAATTAACTTACTACCGCATTCAAAACTCTGCATGACGTTCACCACATATTCATGCGAACGACTTGCCGTTCGGTCGTCAGAAACATTCTTAAAACCAATAAAAGTCTCCTTTATGTTTATGGAAGATCAAATGTACGGTAGGGTGGTTGACAACTGTGATCGCAAATAATTGCAACATGCTCCGAGTTTTGAATTTCAAAACATATTTTTTTTTGTAATTGTACAGGAGATAGCAGTTATTAAATCATTTTGTAATAATTCGATAAGCCAGAAAATACCCTTGCCGTATCTAAATAATTTTTAAGTTCTGGGTTATATCTGGCCAAAAGTGAAATTAATTCAACATAATTTCCTCGATTTATTGAATTTGAGGCTTCATTGTGCCCCGAAAAGCCTGCTCCTGGCATACCAAATGGCAAACTAGATTTTGATAATTTCCCGGTTCTTCTTAACTAATTCATTATGCTTTATAATTGACGATCTGAAATTACTATCAATTAATTGGTCAATTCTTTCACCAGAACCAAACTTAGTGAGAGCTAACACTGATTTGAAGTGATCTGAGGATTTTTTCCGTGCCTATCTATTGCTTTATGGAAATTATTTAAGTCACTAAATCCCGAAGTTCGGCATACGTTATTTTCCGATGAAAACAACAAGAAAGGCCAAAAACAATTTTTTTGCTTATTCTGACAACCGGTAAACCAATTTGCGCTATCATATAATTTTACAGTAAAATATCTAATGCATATTCTGCTCTCTGTAGAAATATTTAATATAGGCTTCGGTTTTCCATTTTGAATTATAATTTTTTTTCAGTAAACGAACGCGAGCCGAAAGACCATTGCAACATGATTGTCAATTACAGAAAAGTTCCCTACAACAGAAAACTCTGCCATAATAAATAAAAACAATATGAACAAAAAAATCAAAATTAACAAACCTCGTGCACTACACTATTTAACGCACTATGCAAATATTAATAGTTTTTAAAATCACTTTTTATTTAAAAGTCAGAATTTAACTCCGAAGCCCAACGTGAAGAAAAACTGCTCACTAAAAATATTTAAAATCCACTTTATATTTATTTTCAACCTAATTTCATGCACTACACTATTTAACGCACTACACAAATTTAGTATTTTTAAAAACCTTTTAATTTTACAGTTAAAATTTAAGCCCGAAACCAAACATGAAGAAAACTGGTAACCAGAAATATTTAAAATTTCATGCACTTTACATATAATTATAATCTAATTGCATGCAACCGCAAATTTTCCCAAATGTTTAAATAGGAAGCTAGCTAGCTGTTATTTGCATTCCAATTGGAGAAATGGAGAAATTCCAAAATTGTTCATGACAGGAGTTAAAATATTGCTGAAAACTTCAAACATGAAATTTTATTAAGGTCCTTTTCCCCCCGACTGAACTTTTTTGTCATCATATTACAAGACGTCTCTGTTTTAAAATGAAGTTCCACCTACCCAGAAGAAAAGAAAGTCCCCTCAATGATTTACAATTCCACCTCGTGAACATGCTTTCTAATCGACCTACCGACATGAAATTGAATGCATCCAGTTAAAACATACACAGCGAAGATCTATTATAAGAAAAACGTTATCATATGAATGAAATTAATCTAACACATGCTGCTAGTATAGCAATATTTGTAGGTCCCATAGAAGCGTTTTTTCAATTGCTTCCCTTAGCCTAAACGGAATTTCATATTGAGTGTAAATACACTGTAAATGGCGAATAGCTAGCAATGCTGTGTGTCGTCATTGGTAGAGTCCAGACCTCTTCGCATGCCATAGTTTTCGTTGGAAATTGTTCCATAGTTTTGTTGTGCTAATATTTTACTACGGGGGTTGATTTTTAATTTCTTGTCTTTCCTGATTTACAGCAAAGGTCGGAAAAAATACTTTCATAAAAAATATTTTGAAAATTTTTTATTATTAATTCAGAAATCCTAAGGGAAGCAATGATTCCCTTGCTTCCAAAGACGCCACGGCACTGATACTCATACTTCTGTTTTCAAATCCTTGTTACAGATGCTCTCCGTGGATGACGTCCACCGAAGTAGACAAGCCATTTATCTATCCACAATATGAAAACTATATTGTAATCTTTAAATGAAATGTCTGAAACTACAATAATTATCATTCAATTCGCTTATTTTCTTCCCCACACAGAGACTAGCAGTTGAGCGAGGCGATGTGTTCACAGCAAAGTGTTCAGTTTCTTGGTAAACGGCGAGGTGTCATCAGATTCTGAAGAAAAAATGTTGGGCTTGTCAAATTTGCTCTTAACGATATAAAATTAATCATTTTTTTTCCCAGCCTTTTCAGCAGTTTTGCTTGTGATCCCATAAATAACAAGCGATTAGAATTTGGAAAATTCTATCATGCACATATTATATGAAGATTTACATACTGATCCTCATAGATTCTTCCAGTATATGAGAATGATTAACTCTTCGATTATATATAAAAAAAAACCAAAAATTTCATTCCCGAGCGAGATACCTCGAGGTGTCTCGTCATATCGTGTGCAGTCACGGCGTTGTTACGAACAATCATTTTACTTCTTAAACTCTTGATACAGTCATGTTGTGCACGTACCCTTAGTGGGGTCATAAGTGATTGCAAGGGATTAGATTATTACCTCCTTACTAAACCAAACAGCACCGAACATTATTTTAACCACAACAAAAAATTATAAAGATATGCGGGTTAATTTTATTATAATTACATAAAATTAAGACTTTGAACAGAATTTAGGATATCAAAAACTTATATCTCAAAAGTGCGAAAAGAGTAGGTACCTACTATTACCCCTTTGCTTTTGACCCCCTCAGTGTGTTTAATTGAAATAAATATTTTCATACTAATAATTAATTCGATCTAATTAGATTAAGTTTTTGTTGTTGGGCGAAGATGTAGGTAAGTTAAAATTCCTTATAATTAAAATATTACGCGTTCTGTTTTTTTTGTTTTTAGAATTAAACTGGTAGAATTCAACATTAGGTATGTAAAGTGTAAAGTAATTGGAATTATATGGAGCCGGTTCGTCAGCTAATTTTTATTTATCATAAATAGCCTAGCTTCATGCAAGATTGAAGTAAATCTTTTAGTCATCCTGAAATCAGGGAGAATCAGGGAGTACAACTTTTGCACTTTGGAAAACTCACAAATCATGGTGTGAATCGATATTTCTGGAAAATAAAATTTTAATGTGCGCTGCTGACCCTTTATCGTGCTATAACGGTAATTATGCTATGGTTGCTGATGGAATCACGATAGAATGTAAAGTAGAGTTTAATGCCAAATCTATATATATATACATATATATATATATATATATATTCGAGCGATTCAAATGGGCCTGTTGCTCTACGGCGCTTTGGTTATGTCATGCGCTCTAGCCAAGGTCGATCTTATATTCGAGCGAGACATTGCACGTTATTGTTTAACTTGTTGTTGAGGGAAATCACAAACACATCGTAAAAAGTAATAATGAGTAATAGCGCCAAAAGCATAAATCTGCTGCTGAATTTAGGCTTAAGTTGTAGGATACCTTTGTGGAGAATTCTGCGTTTTGAAGTCATACAACAGAGGGTGTCTATACGTACGAGCATTATTGGGTTCCCGTTTCCGGCACGTACAGGATGAAATGATCGGAGGGCAAAAACTTAAAGCAGTAACTTAAGGCGTACAGGTTTTTCATTAAACTTAATCAGTTTCACATTAACTGGTTTCAATATTTGATTTTTTAATTTTAGCAGTTCAATTTTATTTTATATTACACTTTACGACTCTGTGATTTAAAACAAAAACTCCTCGACGGTTTTCAAAACCGAACTCCCCTGTTGTTGTCGTCTTAAATATTAATTTTAGGACGACAACAATAATTTTATGTGTGGACATGCAATTTGAAGGAATTAAAGTATTATATTTATGTGTAGGTACTGTACTTGCAAAGAGGAAGAAGACACTGTACGTAGGTAAGTAGGAATACCGTGAGAGTGGAATGTGTGACCTGATAATAAAATGCAATTCATGCTGGATTGCATTTTATTATAATGTGGGAGAATCGATTTGAATTAATTTGAATTTAAATGATTTAAATAATTTTAGGTACTTAGGGTCAAATCGTGATACATCAACATATTGTATAGGATAATATATTGATGTATCGACTTATATTTACGATCCGGGGCATTAACTTGGAATTAATGAAAACCTTTGAAAGAATTGAAGCTATTGCAATTGGTCGATCATTTGAGGGAGCGCTACCCTCTCATTTCTTGGGAATAGGCTGAACGTGAGCTAGTTTCCAAGCAGTTGGCAATTTTCCTGTCGATCCCCTAAGGATATGTATTGGCTCCTGCAAACATCCACACGGGTGATGCAAAACAGGTGTTTGTGAAGTAGGTGGAAAACGAGAGCTTGAACCGAACCTAGCAACCAAAATATTAGCTTCATCCACGAAATCAACAACTACTTCACCATTTTTAAGTAGTGAAGGCAAAGAGGAACTGGTTGTTCCTGATGATTTTGACCAGGGACCAGAAACCCTTGCTACCTCTGTGGCTGGCTGAGATTCTTTATCTAACATTCTGGTCAAATCTCTCAATTTCTATCTGTCTGAATAATGGAGTTACAGGTGTTCTGTACGCGAAAAGCAGACTCTCTCGCTTTTATTACTTGGTTGCATTTTTGGTTAAACCGATTTTGCTGTCGTTAAGATGTACTGTAAGAATACGGAATGTATTCACGCATGTGAAGAATGTTACTAATTCCTAATGTGCATTCATCAACATCCCTGTAAGCAAAACAGCTGGACTAATCACTTTGTTTAAATTAGATAAGATTCTTATAGTGTCAGGGAGGTCTACTTGTAGGTGGAAAGCAGGCAGCGGAGATTTGAGGTGATAAATTGAGCAATGATTAAACAGTGGTCTAAATTTCCAAGAGGGGAGCCAACTGAAATAGAATATTTGTCGGGGTGAGATGATAGAAACACATCTCGTAAATTAGCTTTATCTCCAGCAGTATCAGGGGATCACGTGGGTGCATCCATTATCTGTTGCAAATTGAAAGATTCACAAAAGAGTTCATCGAATCGGCCCGCGGTGCTTGCGACAGAAAATTAAAGGATATAGGTTATATATATAACTTGGATTATTGTAGTGGAGTGAACTAAGAGCTAGCAAATGAAAAAGACTCGGAGATATATATTATGTCATGAGACTTTAATTGAGTGGTTATTAAAAAGATACTAATTAATGATCTTGAGCTCTAAACAATTCATGAAAGAGGTCGATGAAAATAATAATGTGATAACCCAGTAGATTCTGCCTTTTCTTTCCTTGTTACTTTATTTTTCAGAGCTACTGAAGCTCTTACTCCAGTGAGGTAAAGGGGAGCAGCTTAACAGCAGAACTCCCCCGTTAGAAGACCAACTGGTCCGATCTGATGTTACAATGTTCATTTAATCGAATTTTCTCAGGCTATTTATAAAATAATACCTACACAATAATCAATAATTATTTCTAAGTATATCGCACAGTGCATATTGTTATTTGTTTCAATAAAAGTACATATGCCTGACGTTGCATTCTTATCCCATCAGAAATGCTTGGCCACATTGTCGTTAAATGTCGCTGACCGTTGTATATTTTTGCGATTTCGGTCTGCGTTACTTTAGAGTATTGTCAAGCAGGCATATTACAAGTAAGATCTTATCGAACAAAGTACTTGCCTGATAGGCTGAAATAGTTGTTTGTCCATTTTCAAACTCTATTATCTATGATAATATAAGCATAAAAGCTTGACTTATTTATCTAAACATTTACTAATATAACGTCATACCGAACTTATTCTTCTAAGATTAGAAGGGGAAAAAGCCACATAAATGGATAATGAATTACTGAATATACCTACCATTATATTTGTATTATGATTGAAAAAGTCTGTTCAAATTGCCATTAATGAACATTACAAGCGAATATTGGAACGATTTTTTTCAATGAAAATTTAAGATATTTTTGTAAGATAATTGTTTTGTTGTATATGAATTCATTATATATATGTCACACGAAATATTCCTAAAGAAAAAACTATCTTTATCGTATATCCAATATCTAGTCCTTTTGTCCTAGTCTTGGATGAACTTATTATTTACTATTGCTTAATTATACATCCTTGCATATAAGACTTTTCCTATGGATGTAGGATTTCATAGTCTCATAATGTCAATATTGGTTTAATTTATGAACATTCTAAATTGCTTACTAGCTGACAAAATACCTCTAAAGTAGAACGTTAGACCCCTCTGTACAACATGCATTTAAATTTCGTACTTTTTTTACTTTCGAACAATGAGGACGTTGACTTCTCAAGCTTACACACTTTAAGTAGATAGGTACCTACTACACTTTTCATTTGATTTTTTTTATTGTTGATTCTTGGAAGAATCGAACACAAGACCTTACTAAACAATAATAAGAATAATACAACATACTAGAAATCCTCCATCTGATTACGGTAATCGGTTTACTATATTTATCTAAGTTGTATGCATATTAATATCGTCAAACTTGCATCAAGATAATTATAACAATAACAATAAAGTATGCTGTTACTTAAATATATTTTAGTGCTAAACTGTGAGTAGACTCTAATATTTTTACGATGTTTACGTATTATTACACCTTTTTTCATAAAATTCGTGAGCATTAATTGTACGTTGAGCAAAGGAATTGTAAATAATGAATTAAGTACATGCAAACCGACAACGAAAAGGAAGAAGAAAGTGGATTTTTGGAAATAAACCATTAGAAAAATTTAAACTTTGACAAAAAGAGTATTGTGCCTGCCATGTCATTATACCTGTCATTTTCTATTCTGCAAGAAATCTACTGCTGAAGATCGCAGTGAAATTCATAAAGAGTTTTGAAAATAGACTGATGCTGAAAAATATTATTTTGTCTTGTACGGAAAAAGGCAGATACACTATAAAATCTAAAAGGAAAGGAGCAGCACCAGCTGCAGCGGAGCTGAACTGATTCCGGAACGGAGTAATAATCGAAGCAATTAAATGAAGCGGTAATTGGAGCCAAACTAAACATCTAAACGGATATAGCAGCTCCGGAGCGCTCCTGTGTTATAGTGAAAATATTAGAATCACACAACAATCCACAGTTAATAAAGAACCGAGCCTCGTAATGCGACCTAAAAAGAATTTTCTTGGAACACTAAAAATAATATTTTCCAAGCTAGATAGCAAATAAAATGCCCGACGAAAAAATTAAAGACATGAAGGACTTGCTTTCCGTTTTGCCTGAGCAGGATGAAACATATTTTCCGATTTTATTAAGAATAAAAAAATTAATGAATTTTTGGAAAAGTTTTTATAATTAAAGCAGAGTACAATTCCATTTTTTTTTTTTAAGTTATAAATATATGTAGTATCTTCCAGAGTAGGCAATAATAAAAGAAGCACTGCGGTGTACTAGCTTTAATTCAAATTACCGCATATCAACATTATTTACTTAAGTACAAACTAGGCATGATATTGTTAATACGGAGTAACGATCTGCACTCAATGGCAGCCGACTGCAGAAATGTCATCAGGGTTAATTTCTTGAGGGCAACTTCCAAGTTAAGCGTCCGGCTTCTGACAGCACTGCCAGATATATCATCTTCCTCCCTTACTAGTCCTGAAATACAAAAAGAACAACAGGCCTACGATCTCGAATAGAGTGTCTAAGCTGCTTTAAGGCGACATCCTGCTGGGATCTAACATTAGGTTGGAGAGTGTTGTGACTTCTCTTCTCCAGGGGTCGGATTCTGTAACTCGGAGAGTTTGGGAGTTTGGGAGATGAGAATTTTCGTTTTCCCCGATGAAAACTCCTTAACTCTCCCTTCGAGATTCTCTAACATACTTGGCGAGTTAGGGAAAACGGAAATATTGAAAGAAGGCTAACTCTGTGTGGGAGGTTCGCAGAGCATTGAGGTTTTTTTCTATGGATTTAGGGTCTAGAGTACCAAAATACAGGTGAACAATTTCTGTGGGTGGGTGTTTGGGGGGGGGGGGTCGTACCACCCCCAATCGGGGCTTGTCCAGAATACGTCATGTTTGGTATCAAATTAAAGAGGGAGAAGCCGGTAATCGAGTGTTGTAGTTTTTTTCTTCATCATTTGAACTTCATAACTGACTTTTTACCGCCGAAAGACGGGTTTTATGCACTTGGGTCATATACACCCCAGTTCCAATATTTTGCATATATTTCTTCCGTTCTTTGTTTCAAATCCATTAGTACTCTGTTGTGAACATTTTTCTCATGGAAAGTGAATTTCCATGACTTACCAGTTTTTCATAATGATGAGTTGAAAATATATCCATTTTTGTACCAAAAAACGGCCATGTTTTCATCTTAAGAAGGACTGATTGACCTCTTTTGCAGTTATCTTCAAAACTATTTACCAGACTCAAAAACTAATTACATATCTAATTAGGGGACAAAATGTAGATGCGATTTCATCCTTCATACAAGCTTTAACGTGGATATTTAAAATTTTTATAGCATCTCTTCAGTACTGGAAGACGACCAAATTGACCATTTTCGCGTGAATTACAATTTTTAGCGGGTACCTTGAGACACCAAAATCCTTATTTCTCTGTAAGTATTGCAAGGATTTCCATAATTTGTTTTTGTAAACATAGCCAGGATATGCAGTGAATCCATAATTCAATTTGTAAATCCTAGGTACATTGGTACCTACACAAAGGACAATAAAAGCAGACAATACTGTCAGTTGAGAAGTAGTTTTCTTACTACTCCACAACTAACACAGCCGAGTGCAATAGAGAGTTTGGTAAATCTCAGTACAAATTCCACGAGTTACAGACAGTGCTGTCGTTTTTGATTTT
Organism: Dioctria rufipes; assembly: GCA_963924295.1. NCBI lineage: Eukaryota > Metazoa > Arthropoda > Insecta > Diptera > Asilidae > Dioctria > Dioctria rufipes. The sequence goes on along the minus strand of OZ002741.1, from coordinate 158,553,367 downwards.
GCGGAGGTAGTACAATTTAAAGCTATGGAGTAGTATTTTTGAATTAAAAGTAGTACGGTATAAAAATTTGTAGATATAGATATCGAAATTATAGATTAAAATGTTACTCCAATAATTAGTGTGGAAAAATATATTTCTTTAATATATTGAAACTTAACAAAAGTAAATAAATTCTTTTTAAATTATTTTGAATTCATACACTGCAAACTGTTAACCGGCGAACTAAAATAATAATTAAATAAAAGAAAACTCAAATATATAAAGGAAAAAGTTCGTTTGATTTAATTTGTGTGAATACCCCAATTCCTCCTGATTGGCTCTTCTCCAACGGAAAGCGCGGCCAGCAAGGTTACGACATATTATTTGTGATATTTTATTAAGAGGTTTTTGGACGGCACCCAATTAGCTGCATTATTTTTCCTTAGTAATTCTTTAACTGCCATTATGCTATTAACTGTTGCAACATTCAAAGAATTTCGGTTTTTGTTCTTGATAAGCGCAAGTTGAGAAAATATTCTTTCAGCAGCTGCACTGCTATGCGGAAGACATAGTAGAGAGCTGATGAATTTGGATAGCTTCGGAAACATTTCTTCATTTAATCCATTTTTCGTACTAAATACTGAGGAATCGTTGATTGATTTTTTAAAATTCTCCATTCAGCATCTATTTCTTCAATTTCATCTTCACCAATTAAATTTGGCATTACTGCAAGTAAGGTTGTAGACGTCTCTGCTAGGCAAGATGGGTTTATACCCTCTATAGCATTTAAAATTTTGTCTTTAAAGTCGATCCTGGATGATATTTGTTTACAAAGATGTAAATAATAATTTCTGCATGTTTTTTTCTTCATCACGTTGACTTCTATTTCGGGAAAGACTCCGCTGTTTATTAGTAATTCTGCTCGGCCACCTGTGTAAACATCTTTTGTAATTTTAAAACACTTTTCGTCCTCAAAATCAATTCCATTTAAGTTTTCTTCATTTATGTAATCTGCCTTAACAAAATTGTTTAATATCGTCTTATAATACGCCTTTATTGATAGTAATAATATATGAATGCGTGGAGATTCGGATTGGAACTCAAGATTTATCTTATTAGTAATATTAAGAATATATGCTAGAAATAAAAGATAGAACTTATTCGTGTCATTCATATCCGAGTTTATCTTATGAATAAAATCTGCATTAGTTTCTGAATCACTATCAAATGAAAGATAAAGAAAATAGTGCTGCAATGGTTGCCATTGTTCCAATATTCGCACTACGACATTCTCCAAAGATAGCCACCTTGTTGCAGATGATTTTAAAATTTTGTGCGTTTCAACATTAAAGTTATCTTGAAACTTTTTAAATTCCCCTTGTCTCTTTGGGCTGTGAGAGAAATACAAATAAATATTACGTGCTAGGATTTCGACATATTTTGGTAACATTTTTGCTGCCGCGGAAGAACACAGGTGCAAAGAGTGGCAAATACAGCCGAGTGTGTATAAATGAGGATTATTTTCCAAAAATAAGGTCTTGACACCACTTTTCTTCCCAACCATCACAGAGGCGTTATCGCTTGCAAATCCAATCATATTTTTAAGAGGCACTTCAAGTTCTTCAAATAATTTGCAGATAGAATCATAAATGGATTGTGCGTTGCAGTTTTCCAATTGAATCAAAGCAAAAAATCTATCTATAACTTTGGAGCTTATGAAATCAAAATATCTGACTACCAAGGTTAGACATTTTGCACTACTAACATCTGTTGTCTCATCAATTATTAGCGAGAACTTTTGCTTACATAGAATTTGGACTAAATTATCATTCGCTTCCTTTAATAAAAAGGTATTCGTGGTCTCAGTCGCCTTGGTTTTTCCTAATTTTAAATCTTTAGCAATTGGCGAGTCAGTAGCAATGCACTTTATTAGTTCTATTAGTGGACTTACCAGTGAAAACGGCAAATTGTGCTGTAGAATAAACATTATAATCCTTAGCTCGCTAATTTTAATTTTTTGAATTTTTCCTTTATATTCTTCTTTTTGAATTTCAATTTTCGGCTGATGTTTTAAGCTCCGCACAGAGGTTTGGTGGCGAACAGATTGATCATGGCGATCTAAATGCGGTTTATTGTTCGTTAAGTAGACGTGGCAAAATTTGCAGAACGCCTTTTTATCCTTCTCTTCGATCCAATTATAATTTCCTTTCCAGTGGGATCGAAATTTTTGTTCCCTACGGCAACAACAACTTGAACTTGCACTTTGAGGAATAGAATTGCTATCTTCCACTTCTTCAATATTTTCGTCTGGTTCTAAATTCGGTATTGATGTTGGGTCCAAGTTATGATTTACATCACGAACTTTTACTAAAAATCTGGAATAATGAATCCTGAGCATTTAAAATGTATTCATGTTACAAAGATCTTTTTACCTTTCCATTATTGACTCTTTTCCAATTCTATTTGAAGTTAAAATTCCGTAAACGACAGGTCAAGTAAATTATTGTCTGTTTCAGCTCGAAATTTATTAAATGAATTTGCTATTTAGGCAGGAGCAGGACGTCAACTCCACACGAAATCAGATTTTTCAATATGCACTCGAATATTTTTCTTGTAACTGGCTTGAAATCAAATCCTAATGGTTTAGACAATGTTTTAAATAAATACAATAACAAAAGTAGTTTTGAACTATTATCAAACCTGCCAAAGAATGACACCGAACTCTAAATTCACAGCTTCAAGGTTAAAATAATAAGTGAAATGCACTATTTTGATTAAATTTTTAAGGGATTTGTTTTTCTTTACTCTTTTTTTCAAATCATGCAAGCATAAAGTAAAGTACAAAGGAGGTTATACTAATCTCACTCACTGATATTATTTTGTCAAAACTCCACAGTATTCAAACAACACAACAATTGGTGCGAAAATGCCAAAAGCACGGCTGTCGGCTAGGCGTCTATTTTATTACATTACACAACACAAATAGAATAGAATCGCATGTACTAGAACTGCAAAATATATGGACAAACACATTAATAGGACTGATGTGAGTCCGTGCGTTAGGCAAGCGGTTGCTGCGTGGGAAAAGCAGCAATATACATATTCCATTAAAATGACAGAATAAATAATAGAAAAAGTAATAAACTCGATTTTCGTTTGTAATAGAAGTACTAAATATTTCGAGTAGAATTGCAAATTATGTAAAAGTAACATTTCGTACGCAGTTTTATTAAATATTTTAAATTAAAAGTCTAAAAAGCGCAAATTTTAAACGAAATTGCTTACGGGTAGTACAAACCATAAAGGAGTAGTACAGTAGTACGTCGTTCCCAATAGTAGTACAAATACTACTATCGTAGTACAAACGACAGCGCTGGTTACAGAATTGCGAGTGGAGAGTTAAGTGGCAAAAGTGCTCTCATCTCCACAACTCCATAACTCTCCGAGTTAGTGAATCTGGCCCCAGATTAGAATTTGATACCACCTGCTGTTGACTTGTCATAGTCTGCCTCGCTCTCGGTGATATACGGCTGGATATCAATATCCTGTTGTGTGAAGTGCTGGATATTGGGTACGGTATCAGATTTTGAGAAAAAATAGGAAACCGATTATTAGTATTATTTGAAATTATACTTGAATGGTTCAGCGAGGCATTGTTAACTTTATCAGCTGTTGATGAAAGCTCCCTTGATTTAACTTGATTTATATGTCTCCTTAGAAGCCGACCCTCGCTTTTGACAAGGTACATTGTTCGACCAATTCGATTTTGTATATGGGTTGCTAACAACCGTGGACCCTTAGAGAAATTCTTTATGAAGACTGACTGGCTCTCAATAAAGCATTTCTTCGGCAACTCAAGAGATGTTCGTGGAAATTAGTGATCAGTGGGCTGCAGTAAGGATAATAATATTGCTATCACCTGGCCGAGCGGTCACCAGGGTGATGAGGTTGGACGTTCGAGAGACACGTAAAGCGCGTTACGGGCGCTCAACAGGGTAAGAAGACAATGTTTTACCTGGGGCCTGGCGGAAAGAGCTCAAGCTTACTGGTGGTTGTGGTTGCGGCAAGCCAATTTTCTTTCTCTTGCTCTCTTTTGGGGAAACTCTGCGTTTTGCTCCACTTTCCTTTTTTGCAGTGCTGTGTCTCTGTTAACTTTACTGTGCAATTTCGAGAAAATCGACTAGGGTTTGGTTGCCTTTGTTCGAACACAATTAATTGCAATTAAAGGGCTTTCTTTTTGTTTATGTTGGTTTACGTTTTATTAAATTCTAAAACTCAGCTTAAAAAATTACACCGAACTTAGTCTAACCAATTTTTCAATCTCTCGACATACAATTTTTGCCGAGTGGGTTGTCAGAAAAATAATATTTGCTTTTAAATTCAGACTTTTATTTTTCTACATTTGTTAGTTTTGGTTTGACTATACATTTAATAAATGTCAAAACATTCCATTTGCGAAATTATTGTAGTTATTCGTCTAGGCACGAGTCTTGAAAAACGCTTGTACCTCGTGCTGCTACGTGTGGGTTGGCCCTTTGTAATATTGGTTCCAGTAGTTTCTCCTGAGGGTTCGAGACTTCGGATAAAACTATAGAAATGGTGAGGGAATCGGTATTGGTTTCGATTGTACCCTTGGTTTTGTTTGAAATTCTTCCACTTTTCGCTATCTATTTTTGGCGCAGAGCTGCTGATCGAAATGTCGGGTTGAATTGCCTAATTTGCGTTTCTGCTCGAAAAAATACGTTGTCGATTCGAGAAAGGACATCGCTTAGAACGTATAGACAATTGAATGATATTGCTTCCATTTAGAACACTACAGTTCTGTATTTTTGTGATAGTATTGCGATGTAAGAACAAGCACAGAAGAAAGAAATCTAACTTCCACCGCCTGAACCTAGAACTACAAAGGAATACTGATAATGGCAAATTCAGTCCTTTGGGGTATTGTCTGCGGAAAGTGTACGAACAAGGTAGGTCGTTTTTCAACAATATCTTTGGCTGGCATCCATGCAGGATTTCATCTGGTGATTTTCCGGCTGACGATGAGGGTGTTGAATGAAAACTAATCAGAAATTTGATAAGGGCATTCTCGAAGTATTGACAGTCTTCAACGGTCTGACGTAGCGCCGATTTAAAGGTTCTGACAAACCTTTCTGCTTCCCCATTTAAGGCTGGATGGAATGAGTTTGTGATGAAGTGCCTAATGCCGTTCTGCTTTTAATAGTTTTGGAATTGCGCTGATATAAATTGAGCCCCGTTATCTGTGACAAAGGTGTCTGGCAGGCCCTCTAGTTTGAAAATGCTCTGTAGAGCACCTATTGTTACTGCTGATGTCGTCAAATTCAAATTGAAATTCATTTATTAAAGAAATTAAGTACACAAGATGTAAATCTTTATTAGTACTTTATACAAACTAGTCAAGCTAGTCGGAAATCAAAAAGAAAAGAAAAGGTTAGAGATAAAAAAAAAAACATAATTTTTAGAAATTGCCTTCTATAACTAAGAAAAAGTAAAGACAATCAACATATATAGTATATAGGAGGCAAAAGAAAGTTAAAACTAAATAAAAACATGATTAATAACAAAAATTATAAAAGAAATAAGAAATATGTAAATTAGAAAATCTTGCACAGTCATATCCAACATCCCATTAGAGTAGAGAATGAACTGATTAGACGTGACTTTGCTCGCTCCCGTGTTTATAACTGACTTAGCAGTTTTTCCAAAAATTTATAGTCTACAGAGTGTCCTATTCGTAATTAATATTGAACAGAAGGTGCATTGCATTAATTACAATCTCGGTGTTGTTTCCTGCTTAATTTGTATAATTTAAAATCAGTTTTTCTTGTGCTGTGAAACAAAGGGATAATGTCTTCGTCAACTCATGCTGAGAATAATCGGAGTGAAAACAAAAGGTGTACTAAAACAGCAGCCAAAGCAGCTCTTGGTCTCCAGGTTTCCCCTTCTGTCGATCATAATTTAAATTGCCACTCTCCTGGTCTAACTGATGCTCTGATGTTAACTTCAACTGATGTAGCTGGATTGCTAGCCAGTATAAAGCAGCTCTTAATCGAACAGGAGGATCGAATAATGTCCAGATTTGATAGTATTATTGAAAGAGTGAATAGCCGTATTGATTCTGTCGAGTTGTCAATCTCTAACTTGCAATTAAGATGTACAGACTTGGAGAATACAGCAGATGAGTTGGATTGCATAAAACGTTCTACGGATGTGGTGATTCGTGGGATACCTATTAAAGAAAATGAAAATATATCACTTGTTCTCTCTTCTATATGCGAGCGAATCGGACACTCCTTGTCATCATATTCTACTGCTTTTCGAATTAAGCCAAAGCTCAGTGAAATCAATAAGTATAAGAGTAAATCGACTGAGTCTCCAATCATCGCTAAATTTTCTTGCTACTCTGAGAGGCGCGCCTTTTTATCACGCCTCAAAGCATTTGGAGTGCTTCGTCTGTCAGATATTTGTGGTTTTTCTGCTCAAAGTCCGGTGTACATCAATGAGAGTATATCTTCAAAAACAACAGCTATGCTTAGACTTGCATTACGACTTCGTCAGCAGGGTAAAGTAATTGCTGCCTACACTCGTGATGGACGCTGAATGATAAAATCCAGAGTCGTGAACATTAATGAGCTGCATACGCTTTGTGCCACTGATCAGGGAAGTAGTGAAGTCGTGTTGTGAAAAATTGTTTTTTCTGATTAGATGATAATGCTTTTTGATTTTTCTGATCTTTTATCATTTTTACTTTTAGTTTCATTGAACTCAATTATATTTAGTTTAGTCTTATCTATAATATCTAATTTCATGCCTTCTATTACATTATTCTTATTAATAATTCCTAACCTGTTTTGCCTAACGAAAGACCTCTCACACATGGCCTATTTTAGGATTTCTTATAAACATTATGCTCATAAAGATGTATCTTATGTTAAATGTGCTCCGACCGTCCGAACCATGTGTGGGGTTTTAAATAATTCAAATAGTTAGTGTCTTTGGTGGTTCGGGTGGAGTAAGAGTACTTTTGAATATACTAGGTAATCAATCGTCGGGTTTTAATGTTTGTAGTCTTAATGCTAGGAGTATTCGTCCGAAGATGGATGAACTCTGTGAGATTTTTTCTGGTTCTAGCATTCATGCGGTGTTGGTTAGCGAATCTTGGCTCCATCCTGGGATACCATCTTCTCTAGTCACTATACCCGGATACAGAATCTTTAGGAATGATAGATGTGGTAGACAGGGTGGTGGTGTTGAAGTTTATGTGAAGGATTGCTTTAGTTCTCGAATAGTTAAAGCCTCTGTTGCGGGCCCATTGGAGTTCCTTTGTGTTGAAGTGTCATATGGATCTGCAAAGCTTCTATTGTCCTCAGTATATTTTCCATCCAATTGCTACTCTGCAGAGAATATACTCGAGTTTGAGGAGGTGTTTTGTGATCTCACACGCAGATATAAGGACAGTCTTATCGGTGGTGACTTTAATATTAATCTCTTGCAACAGAGCAATGTAACTCGCTCTTTCTTATTTCTTCTGAAGTCTTTACACTTGACTGTTGTTAACAAGCTTCCAACTTATTTCAATACATCAAATCCATCGTTGCTCGAATTACTACTAACCACGGCGAGAGATGCTATTCTATATCACAGTCAAGTTAGCCCTCCTTCTATATTTGACCACGACTTTCTATTTATTACTTACAATTTTAATTTTGTTTATAACTAAACCAAAGTTATTTCATACCGGAAGTACTGTAATATGGATCTATCTGTACTCGCCGAGGATTGTGAATCTCTGTCTTGGGAAAGGCTTTATGCTTGCACTTCAGTGGATGATCAAGTTCAAATTCTTAATGATAATATACACTATTTGCATGATCGGCATGCTCCGATTTGTTTCCGCAGAATTAAATATGACGGCTGCCCTTGGTTTACGAATGAGATAAGATCTCTTATTGCTGAACGTGAATTTTTATATAGGAGGTATCTGCAGTTGAGAACTGCTGATAGCCGTACTCATTACAAGTTGATTCGCAATAGAGTTAATACCAAAATCCGCTCTGCAAAAAAGCGCTTCAATGCGGTGAAGTTTTCTTCCAACCTTCCCTCGAAAAAATTATGGGCTAATTTTAAGAGGTCTGGTATTTTTGGCAGAGATGAGCCTCAATGTGTTCTAAATCCTGACTTATTAAACTCTCATTTTGCATCAATAAACTCTGGTATTGTATTTGACTCTCGCTCTTCATCCGAATTTGACCACCAGTTATCGGATAATCGGACTTTTGGTTTCAGATGTATTGATGAGTTTGAGCTTATTAGTGCGATATACTCTATTAAATCGTCGGCCACTGGAACTGATGGGATTTCCCCACAGTTTATTAAGATTTTGATGCCTTGGTTATCCAAGCCACTCTTACATGTTTATAATAGCTGCCTCAGGTTTTCACAATTTCCGTCACAGTGGAAGGTGGCAGTGGTTTTCCCAGTACCGAAGGTGAAAAGGGCGAAAGATCCTGGCGACTATCGGCCAATTAGTTTGTTGTGTTTCTTAGGGAAAGTACTCGAAAAATTAATGTCACGACAAATAACATATTACTTGGATGAACATAGTCTATTGAGTCCTTTTCAGTCCGGCTTCCGGAAGTTCCATAGTTGTGAGACTGCTCTTATTGACGTCACGACACATATTCGGAAATCCCTCGATATGAATCAGGTATGTATTCTAACGCTACTAGACTTTTCAAAAGCGTTCGACTCAGTTAATCATTCTAACTTGCTCTTGAAGCTGGGATCACAATTCAACTTCATATCTTCCTCTATCGCACTTATTGGTAGTTTCTTATCAGGCCGTCACCAATTTGTCAAAATAGGTAATACCAAATCTGGTGCTTTGCAACTTGTCTGTGGTGTGCCCCAGGGCTCAATCCTTGGCCCACTGCTATTCAGCTTGTACATCAATGATTTGCCCAATTTTGTTGAAAATTGTAATGTACACCTATATGCCGATGATGTACAGCTCTATCTTAGTCGTCCTATTGGCCTGTCTGAAGACTGCATCTATCGTATGAACTCAGACTTAGAGAGGGTCTCATTATGGGCTAATTTGAACTGTTTGATTTTGAATCCTCACAAGTCTCAGTGCATTCGTGTGATTTATTAGGATTGAGAGAAAGCTTATTATCAATTGACCATTTGTGAATTGCAGCAAGATCATCATTGATTCTGCAAATACAATCCTCAATCAACCCAAGAGGTTTGCTCAAGTACAATTGAATATCATCGGCATATAGTTGTAACTGTACATTATGTACGATATCACCGATATCATTAATGTATAGACTAAAAAGGAGAGGTCCTAATACAGATCCTTGCGGGACACCCTGAGACAAAGGTAAGAATGAGGAAAGAATACCATTAACGTTTACTTGTTGAAAACGGTTTGTGAGGAAACTACTTATGAACTTGACCGCAGAAGAAGAAAAGCAATAGTTAACATACAATTTACGGAGTAGTGTAGAGAACACAACACTATCAAAAGCTTGAGAAAAATCCAATAACACAAGCACGCCAATTTCGCCACCATCAAGAGCCAAACGGAGATCATTAGATACCTTTAGCAAGGCAGTCTCACAACTGTGCATTACACGGAAACCAGATTGATATCTCGTGAGCAGATTATTTTGATCTAAGAACTCCTGAATTTGGTAACAAATAAGTTTTTCCAAGACCTTCTCTAGGAAGCTAAGAATGCTAATAGGTCTGAAGTCAGACAAGCTGACAGGGGTACAGGTATGACCCTAGCAACTTTCCAAATGTCAGGGAAACAGGAGGAAGACAAGCAAGTATTCATAATATTCAATATATATGTGGATATGTACGGAAACAAAAGCTTTACAAAGCGGGGATTGAGTTCATCAAAACCGACAGCACAGCACTTTACACCTGAGATAGCTTTGTAAAGCTCATCATGCCCGACGCCTCGGAAAGACAAACAATTCATGTCTTGCTCGCGCAAGGTAGAGGTCTCAATACACGCGGGCTGTGAGAGAGTAACAGCGGTACCAGAACATGTGGTAAAGTGCTTGTTAAAGGCCTCTGGTTCAAATGATGTTTGAGGATTCAAGGCAGGGCAAATACCAGCTTTCCTCCTCCATAAAACTCTGGGGGCAGGTTAGGGTCAAATTTGTAGCTATAATATAGACGCTTTGATAACCGAATCTCAGAAGTTACCTTGTTCCGACCGAATTTGAATAGAGATCGAGCATATTCAGTTCTAAGTCGCCTCCATTGACGATATAAGAATTCTCTTTCTACTATTAGAGCACGAATTGTGTGACTAAACCAGGGAGAGCTACTAGTACTAACACGCTTAACTTTAAGGGGAACATATTTATTATACAAATAGGTGATTAGCTCATTCAATGTGTCAACCTTACCTTGAACAGAAGGACAGACGTAGATATCAGTCCATGTCAGGGACAGGTATTCATTAATCAAGCTATCGACCTGTTTAGCTTGATTAATGAATGTTTGAATTCTCGATAGTAAAATTGCTTCAACTGATTAGAGTTATCAAACGAAGCATTATAAGTCATGAATAGCATATCATGATCAATTATGCTTGGAGGGCTAATCTGATTATGGAATAATACTTTATCTTTATCCGTTGTCATAAAGAGGTCCAGTAGTGAAGGATTAGCACAACAAAAGTACGTGGGAAGAGAATTCTCCACATTGAGGTCAAGACCTTGAATTACAGATCGAAAACTTTCAGTGGGAAGATTACTGTGAAGCAAATTTACATTGAAGTCACCTCCAATAATAGCATTGCAATAGCGATGCGCAACACGTGAAATGGAAATAGAAAGTTCTTCTACACATTCATCAACAAAATTACCAAGAGGCCGATATGCAGCACATAATACACACCTCTCCAGACCCACCTCAACCTCAACACATAAATACTCGATAGCACCACTCGAGGAAAATTCGATAATTTTAGATTTAAAAGAATCTTTCAAATAAATGGCAACACCACCACCCCTCTGGCCCTTGCGGTCATTACGTAGAATATTGAAACCAGGTATGGAAACGAACGAAGAAGGAATATGCTGCTGCAGCCAAGTCTCACTAACAATAATAGCATGCAAATCAGAGCCTCCAAAGATTTTCCGGATCTCATCCATCTTATTACAAAGACTTCTAGGATTAATCGTAGCTATATGAATTCCCGGAAAGCGCTTACAAAAAATATTAATTAGTGATCTCACTCTGTCCAATTCACAAAAAGTATTAGCCGAACTCATTCATCAGCATACTTCTGCCAACGATTTAAAGCAAACACAAAAAATTACAACCTAATACAAGAAATTGAGAGACTGTGCAAGACTTTACAAGAGAAGGTAAAAATCTGCAAGATTCAAAATTCAATAGCATCATCTTAATCTTAATGAAAGATAAAAAAGAAAAAAAAAGAAAAACAAAAACAAAGAACAAAAAGTTAGGAAAACTAGAAAACAAGAAAACTAAAGCTAATATTTAATATAATGCAAAGCAAGGCAAATATAGAAAAAACTCCCAAAAGTAGGTTAATGCACAGAAATGCCTGTTTTCAGTTGTTCGGCGGTGGTGATCCTACATAGCTTGTCATCCTTACCCCATCTAACACAAACAAATCCATTTAAGGTGACCACAGTATGAAGTTTATCAGATGTACGAAGCGCCTGTGCATCCCGAAATAACTTCGAACTTAGAGGAGTTAGGCTTTCATTGAAGTACATGACGGCTTCGGTTGAAAAACCTTTCAACTGATTCAGCTTTAGCCTGCCATGACGTTTTAAGGAAGCGAAGAATGACTTACGTTCTGCTGGACATGAAAATTTTATTACAATAGGAGCATCCCGCGACTTGGAATTAAGACGAAAAGCGTCGACAAAAGGTGAGCACTGGTGTTTCACAATATCGGCAATATTTTTTACGATATTAAGAGGGATTTCCTTGTCCAAGACGGGGATTCCACGGATAATTATGTCAGATGCCCGTGAAGAGCGGCGTAGATCCTCAATTTCATCGATGATAGAACCATGCCCTGACTGTAGACTCGCAAGTTTAGCATTAAGATCAGTGGTAATCTCATTACAAGCCGCCTCTTCGTCATGCACCATAGTTTCACAGGCAGTTAGACGTACATTAAAATTCATTATCGCATCATAAATTGTTTTAGAAATTTTCGCTTCAAGCTGGGCGAGTAAGCACTCAAAATTCACAAGAAGCTGGGACTCAGCCAACGTTAGGCCACCAGCAGCTGCATTTGCCGAGAGAACGGCCTTATCAATACACTTGTTAGTGTTGGTTGTGCTGATTGTAATTGCAGGGGATACACTGTCCGAGTTGGATCCATCTCTCGCTCTAACATGTTGTATAGATTGCTTACCCGTACCGCTGCTGATATTAGCAGCCATTATGTAGAGATAACAAAGAAATTTAAAATATTGCAATCAAAAACAAAATGCCACAAGATTTAAGATAAATAACCGACAAATACAAATTACGAAACTGGCTTATGATAACTGCGGTACAAAAATAAATGGAAAGATAACCGAAAACTTTAAAAATTTTAGGAGCAAAATAAAACACGTCCTACTCGCTAGACATCGCTCAATACATTCGTACCACAAAAGCAAAATTTGAGTAAGTGTCCATTCAGATGAACCACAAGTTGTTTTGAAAAGGACCCGCAAAGTCCAAATGTATCCTTTCATAAAGTTTTGAGGGATACGGCCACGTTGAGAACTCTTGACGCGGACTTGAGCTAGATTGCTGACAAATGTCAGTGTCGAGGTGGGGCTAACAACATTAACGTCGTCCTATTTGCTTTATTCTTGTAATGCCCCAGTGTCCTTCATTAAGTAACCCCAGGGTTTTTTCCTTTGCCTCAAACGGTATCACCACTATTTGCAATAATTTGACAACTCGTTGTATACTGTGTGCGAATTGCTTGTTGTAGTATGGTGACAAATTGACATTTCATTTCTGGTTTTTATGTAGGTCAGGCTATCTCTTACTGGTGAAAGTGCAGACTCGATTTAGGAATACAGTGGAGCGGGTGAGCTGTACTATTAGATGAGCATCAATTGGATGTGTTGGCAAGAATGTCCAGTTGCATCAATATCCAAATCAGCTCCAAATGGCAGGCGTGATAGGGAATCTGCATTTGTGTGCTTTGATATCGACTTACAGGAAATTTCGAAACGATACGCCATCATTTAGATTGGCCATCTCTGAAACCTTTGTGTAGTAATTTGCGGAAGATATTTGTTGGGGGTAAAAATAGAAAGTAGAGGTTTATGGTTGGTAGAGTGTTTAAATTTTCTTCAAAAGAGCTATTGCTGAAATTTTTTAATGTTATACACTATTACAAGAGCCTCTTTCTAGATCTAACTATAATTTCGTTCATGCTAATGAAGCGTCTTGGATGTGCAAGCAATTATTCTACCGTCCGGGTACACTTTTGATATCACGACACCAAAGCACTTCTTGTTCCGGGCCCCATCAGAACTTTTCATTATGGCGCTTCAGTTTATTCAGCGGGGATGATAATTGTGAAAAATTAGCTACAAATTTGTTATAATAATTAATCTTTCTGATGAAAGATTGTAGCTCTTTTAAATTAGATCGGCGAGGGAAATTTTTAATAATCTGAGGGGCAAGTTCCATCGCTGCTGATAATGTGGCCCAGGTATTCGACCTCTGGCTGCATTACTGAGTACTTGGTACGGTTGCATTTTACTCCATTTGCTTCGATATTCTTGAAAATTACAGCTAAGTTTCGCAGGTGTTTTTCGTCTGTTGTATCTGTCACTACTATGTGGTTGAGATAATTTTTACAGTGAGGGATTTCGCAGATTAATTGCTTCAAGAAACGTTGAAAGGTGGCTGGTACATTTGCTACACCAAACGGTAAGCCACTGTATCAGAAAAGTCCGAGTTGCGTATTTACAATCAACAATTGTCTCGATTCATCATCAAACTCCAGTTGTAGATATGCATCTGAAAAATCTAGTTTCGAAAACCGTTATCTTCCACGAAATTTGAGGAATACTTCCTCAAATTGGGCATTGAGGACCTTGAAGTCGCTGCAAGTGCAAATACCAGCATTTCGTTTAATTACAATGACTATCCGGGCTGCAAAGGAACTGATTTTGGCTGACGGCCATATTCCTACATCGACTAGTCGGTTTGATTTTTCTTTGAATTCTCTTAACTGAGAAAACGGTAGAGGACGTGATTTTCAAAATTTTAGCAGCGATTCCGGCTTCAAATGTAACTGAGCCTCGTAAGTCACGACCTTAAACTATTTGTACCGTTTCTAGTTTTGTTATTGTCAATCCAAAGGCATCTAACCAGTCAACGCCAAATATATTGCTACCATCAGGCACATTTGTGACTAATAAGCGCAATTTTTACTTCATTTCGCTAACAAATTTGACATTAACACTGACAGAACCTAAAATTTGAACTTTTGTGCCACTGTAAGCTGTCAAAGTACACTCCTGTTTACTAACTGGAAGTTGGGGAAATTAAATGTAACCGGGGATGCCAACCAAGGAACATGTCCCGGCTGAATCTATTTGAAAGTCCTTGATGAAATTATTCACATTCAATGTAATAAAAAACTATTTACCATCACGGCGGGGCTCACTATTTACCGAAAAACTTAATATAGCGATTGAATTTGCTAAGAATGTTTATAATTTTTCTTTACACGAGATCGGCTTCCACTTCTTTTCGAGAGTGCCGCCGACATACTACGATTATTCTACAAATAACAATGAGAAATGTGTCCAATGTTACGATACTTATGGCAGCGGGCATTTAAAAATGTGCAATTCCTTCTGGCATGGTGCAATCCACATCCATTGCATGATTTGTTTTCACTCTGATTTGTCCGACAAATGTGTTGTAAATTACGAGACCGGCTTTTGGTATTGATATCTGTTTTTGTTTGACAAATTTCAGACGCGTAATTGTTCTGAGGATTTCTTATGATGTTTACTGTAGCTTGCGTTGCTTCGAAGGTCGTCGCTAATCCTAGCACTTCATTTGAAGTCGGATTTATTTTTGTAAGGCTGAAATGTGCAATGCATCCTGGGGCGTGTTGAAAACTAACACGCCGCGAATGAAGTCGTCTACGAATTCTTTTTTATAGTGTAAAATACTACGCTAACGGGAAACGGAAGCAATTGGAAGCAATGCCCAGTTCATTTCTTTTAAAAGATTGATGTCCTACGTCTGGAAGGTATACAAGGTGGTTGTGTGCCTCACCCCTGCATGACCTGTATGGTAAATGGAAGCCTTCCTTATTAAGTCTTTGGAAGGTCAAAGGAAGCATTCCTTATTAATTCTTTTGAAGGTGGGAAGAAGCATTACTTTTAAATTCTTTGGAAGGTGAAAACATTGATCACTTTTAAATTTGGTGGAAGCATTTATTCTGCCATTTCAGAAAAGTGTATGGAACCATTAAGAATGAGTTCTCCGGAAAGCTTGAAAAAAACATTAAATTTATACCGTCAGGTGGGTGGAGGGAAGCACTCATCATGCTTTCACTGAGAGGTAAAGGGAAGAACTTTTCCTGCTTTGTTAGATAATCGAGGAAAATAAACGGGTCTTCACTTATCCATATCTCGCACTTAAATGAAAATAATCCACTTCCTCTAAAATAATGCAGAAATCAGAATGTTTTCCATCTGCACGCACTTTCCTTCCTTCATTGTTCTTAGAAAAACAGCGAAAATATATGGCTCATTTTCGACCTGCACGCACTCCCTCGAACTAGCCTCTACAAATATAGCCGTACAAATTTCTATATCTTTTCGATAACAACACGAATGAATATATCTACTCATTACCTCTGCCTTCTTTAAGTATTTCCTGGAAGGCATATAGCTTACTCAAAAATACGACGCATTAATACATTACGCGTTCATGTACTTATTACTAATACATTCCAGGTAATGTTAATAGTATACCTTACCTAAGTCAGGAATTCCCATTTTTCCCGCTGGGACACAAATACTGACAATTTCTTGCTTTGCCACGGAGTACCGCTACTTAGTTTGCGTAAAACTGATTCGATTGCATTGTTGTTTTGAAAAATTCAAATTGGGACGCGAGAACGTGGATATTAGCTTTAAAATGTTCACTAAGCTTGCCTATTATATCTTTGTATGATTTAAATTGAAAATCGTCTGCACCAAATAAATTTTTCAGTAATTCAAATAATTCAATACCTGATCACGATAAGAAGAATGCACGTTTTGGCTGATCGTCTGTCACTCGTCCACACATACCCAGTTATGCTCGCATTTTTCATACGATTGGAATGGCGGCGGCGCCTTTGCTGCGCTACTGATATTTGGACTGCTACTTGCATCTCTTAGTTCTTTTACTTGTTGCTTCCATCCTTCGGCCCATTTCTGTTGAGTTTCCAACATTGATTGCATGAATTCCTGTTGCTATATTGCTTTAGGCTGATATTTGCTTGAAAAAAAAAAATCTGGTCGCTAATTACTGTAGTATCTCCCGTAGAAGGCAATAATAAAAGAAGCACTGCGGTGTACTAGCTTTAATTCAAATTACCGCATATCTACATTATTTACTTAACTAAAAAGCAGGTATGCCGTGCGTTCAGGTGTCACACACCGATGTGCTTTGAAGCGAAGTGATGTGCATGTCACGTGACTTGAAAAAGTGGGGATACACACCGCACACCGAATTGTCAACTGAACGGTTGGTGTGCACTTCGATCCTAAACGTCACTTTTGAAAGTTGTCAGTGTAATTTAAAGTGAACATTTTGCAAATAATGGAAATGAATAACAAAGTTGCATTACTCGGTGCAATTGAAACCTCAAAGAGTTTTTGAAACGGATTGCCTCTTTCCAGGTATGGTAATAATTACGAATTCATACATGTAAATAATAAATTTGTAAAATTACAAAGGCAAATTATATTCAACTGGAGGACGATGATGATAATGACGTTATTATAAGAGCAGGAATTGATTCTTTACAAAGAACTCAACCCAATAGGATAGAGAATTATGTGGAAAGAATTGTTAGCAAATATTCCGACCAAGAATTTCAACGCAATGTCCGAGTGTCGAGAGCGGCTTATGAGTTTTTGGTTGGGAAATTATTATATCATTTCCGGCTTGACGAAATTAAAAGCAGTGTCACTGCGGAAAAACAGCTTCTTGCAGTTATTTGGCTGTTGGCTACTCCTGAATCTTACAGGTAATAAATATATATATATACATATAAATATCTATAGAATATTGTTTTACATCGTCAATGAACTTATAGGTCGGTTGGAGAAAGATTTGATTTAGCAAAATCAACTTTGTCGAGCTGTTTTTTCAGAATCATAGATTTTCTGAATAAAATTGCAAGTGAAATAATAAAATTTCCATCGACAGAAGAAAAAGAAGAAATAAAGGCTCATTTCGAGTCTTTTGATATGTTTGGTGTGATTGGAGCAATTGATGGATGCTACATACCTGCAAAAGTACCACGTCAGCAAAAAGCAGCATATACAAACAGGAAATGCTTCACTTCCGTAACACTTCAAGCTGTTTGTGATCACAAAATGAAGTCCTTAGACTGCTTCATTGGATTTCCGAGCTCCGTTCATGATTGCAGAATCTTCAAAAACTCCGACTTGTATGAAAATGTCACAGCAAACCGAGCTAGCTATTTTTCAACAGGAGAGAAAATTCTTGGTGATAAGGCTTACCTTTTCTCACATGTTTTCTTCAAGAAAGAATTTTTTGGGATATCTCCGGTATATAGCAAAAGCTAAAAAAATGTTCTAATTTGTTATTTCATCACACAATCCATTAATTTTTTGGTGACAAGTTTCAAACATTTTTTTAGCTTTTGCTATATACCGGAGATATCCCAAAAAATTCTTTCTTGAAGAAAATTAAGTTTAACCCGGTAAAAAGTCCAAAAGAGTAATCTCTTTTTATTTATTTTCTCACATGGTGCATTCCTCCTTACATAAATCGTGGCAGACTTACAGACAAGCAGAAATATTTCAATACGAAACATGCTTCCTCTCGTGTTATGATTGAGAGAAGTTTTGCTCTTCTGTTTGGAAGATTCCGCAGATTGAGGTACATTGACATGAATTTAACAGAGCAAATTCCAGCAACAATTTTGGCAGCCTGCGTTTTGCATAATGTGTGCCTTACCTTCAATGACAGTAATATTGAGGAATATTTAGTTGATGGTGAAAATGTCCCAAGTGATGCTGAAACACAGAACCCAGAAAGTATGGAAACTCAACAAGCAGGGGTAATGGAAAGAAATTCAATGGCCGATTATCTTTGGGCTAGAAGGAATAATTAAATTGAAATGTACATTTTGTACATGTCTATGCAGAAATGAGGTAAATGATGATTTTTGTAAAAAGTAAGTGTTTATACTCCAAAAACTATTCATTGCAGTTCTTTGTTACAGGCGAAGAAGATAAGATAGCATCGGTCTGCAGAAATATATTGAATATACGTATTGTAAATTTTTATTTTGCAGTGTACAATTATGTGTTAATATTTATATTATATGGATTCTTTTAAATGCTTCTTTCGACTTAAATTTCATTGACTATTACACGTCTGTAAGCCTTTATACATCAACGTTCGTTATGTTGTATGTATCTCACTAACATATCTCAAATCATTCACTAAATAGTTTGGCGCATTTTATAATTGATTTTAAAAGCAGTCATCAACACGGCATACGATATTTTTAGCCTAACTTTATCTTTTGCGACACGACAGTTTCTCTGCTAGTAGTATGGGTACATTTTCAAGACTTCTCAAAGCATGGGACTTATACAATTTTGGGAACAGAGGATTTTGGGACCATGGCATTTTTAGAACTCAATATTTTAACTTAAATAAATTACGAAAAATGCTATTTCTAAAATATTCAGAGAAATGTCTTATTACAGGTGAATTTAGTATGGAACCCAATTGAAATATATGTTTAAAAATAAATGTATTACTGACACAAATCACTTCAAATTCAAAATGTCTTTATTACTAATTGGCATTAGCGTCAATTAACTATATAGATGTATTAATAAAAAAAAAAAAAACTTAAGATTAATAAACAAGGCACCACGTAATACCAACTAAAACCCCATTAATGAGGCTGAAAGACTAATATGGAGAGCAAAAGTATTTGCTGGCAGGCAATAATAAAGAGCAATGATAAAGAGCGAATAATAAATAAGGATAATTAAGAAATAATTATTACACGAATCACATATATATATATACATACATAGACTATTGTGGCAAAAGCAGCCAACCTATACTAAGCTCATGGAGTTATATCTAATTAAAATGTAAAAATTAAAAAAAGTAAATGAAATTTTTATAACTTTTCTATTAACTTTGTCATCATTTCCCTGTAAGTGTCAGTGGCCTTTTCTAACAATTTATTTTGCATGTTTACTGCCTCCATGTATTCGGCATGATGCTTACTTTTGTTTTCCTCCACCATTTCTAACGCGGAAGATAAAGCATGCGTAATCGTTCTCCTTCTTACTAGAGGCTCAACTACAACAACGGGCTCTTCCAATTCATCAATCACCTGTGCTTGTTGACGGACAGGTTGGTAACGTGACGAACTGGCTTGCTGTGGCAGTTAGACGGAATGGCTGCTTCCAAAAATTTCATCCATTTCGTCAAAGAATTGAAAGGAGGATCTAACCCCTCCAGAATTTCTTGGACCGGCCGAATCCTTTACCCTCATATAATTTGATTTTAAATAGGAAATTTTCCACTTGCATTGCTGACAAGTGCAGCAATGTCCTGCGGAAGTCATCTCCTTCGAAATTTGCTTCCATACTGCGGAATTTCGGATTGCCGAGCTACCAATTTTATCCGCATTATCTTTATACACCGATAAAAGGAACAATATTGCGGGTCTGGACCATGACGTGTTACTATCTGGAATTAAAATTAATCGATTAATTAACACTAATTGAAAATCAAAATTAATTTATGATTTTACCATCTTGAACTTTGGTATTTTTTTTCTGTAATATATTATCGGTGCGAGGTAATAATTCCTCCGCTATTCTGTAAGATCTGTTTTTCATCATTTCCAAAATTTGTCCAGTGATGTGGATGAAAACGATTTCGTTATCTGAAATAAATTATTTTAATAAGAAAATTAATTTTGTACTAAATTACGGAATTTTTACCATCATTCGAAACACCAACAGTATTTTCCTTTTGTAAAAATGAACTGTCTTCATTTATAACAAAATTATAATTTTGCTCCATTTTTATTTTGTTTCTAAAAATTTAATTTAATTTCAAAACACCGCGCTAAATGAAAACTTTGAAAGAATAAACCGCAACCGGTGTGCACATTTTGGGCGGCTGAACACTGCGATGTGCTTTGGTGTGCTGGGGAAATGACAACGCATCGGTCGCCTGAACGACATGGTGTGTAAAAATGTGACAGTATGTGACATTCTGCCTGTGGCTGAACGCACGGATGATATAAACGTTATTGCGGAGTAATGGCGGACTCAATGGCGGCCGATTGCTGAAAGGGGGGCTCCAATGTCATCAGGGTTAAGTTCATGAGACAACGTATTATACATATACATATATACATTTTATATATACATGTATATTATATGTAATAAAATTAATTTCTTGTTTGAAAAATGTTTTTTTTATGAGTTTGAAGAAAAATATGTGTACATCGTTAATCGTGCAATCTCCTGTTCCTTAAGTAATTTTAACCGAATTCATTTGGGAGTATATACGATTTTCCTTGGATTGTTTGTATCGGTTAGTAATAATTAATGAATAATACTTAGACAAATGAATTTTACATCAGATCATTAGAATATCGCAAATAAAGCAAACATGAAAAAATTCTATCATGCAGTTTTTGTTTTGCTATGAACTTTTAAGTTGATTAACTAAATCATAATAAATGCACATGCGACTTTTAAATATTTAGGCGATGATTAATGAACTTTTAAGTAATCTTAGTACATTCGAAAGTGTGTTCAGGTGTTGTTCAGGTACCTATTCCTTAGTGGACCTAGGGAACAAATCACTACTATAAAAACCACGAACAGCTGCTACTTCTTATTGGTTGGTGACTTAGGGCTTAGTTTCTGAAAATGCTGAATTACAAAAAATGGCCATGAATGAAAATGACCTTTTCCAATTACTTAAAGAACCACAACACTGCAGATGATATGCACTAAAAATTAAAGTATCCAAAACAAAATAGAAAGATACGAATTTAGAATGGATCGAATTCTGCCAAAATTGAATTATTGAAATGCAAGCACTTCCAAATCCCTAGAAAGGTTTCGGTGCTAATTCTTTCAAATCGGAAAGCAGATTGTGCAGTCCGGAAAGAAGCAAAGATAAAAGCAAACCGCATTACGATAGTGGTAATGGTGTAATGGTGTAAAAGGCGCTTTTCTTAAGTGCACTTTCTGATATCGAAACTCTCATCTCAGCGCAAGGAGCACATAAAGTGGGAAAAAATTGAAAAGATCTTTAAACTTTTATTTCCTGTTAACCGTCCTAAGCTGAAAACACTGAAGCCATAAATTATCTTTCATCCGTAATAAGCGAGACAGTGGGTGAGTACTCCTCGATAGTACCTACATATAGCCTGAAAATCGATAAAGGGGGTACAAACGTACGTGTACGTCTGTGATATTGTGATATACTATAACTCGTTGAATGCTTTTGGCTCCTAGATAAACATTGCGTTATATAGTGCAATTTGAGAGATATTAGCAGATATATGGGAAAATTTTTCCAATGGTCCTCTTGATACGTAATTAGAAACTTGAAATCTAAATATTCTACTTTAAAAGACATTGAATTTATCATGGGCAAAGGTTAGATGCAGAAGAAATGTATTACCTTGTCATTTTTGTTTAAAACAATTTTTTTCAAAAAGTTCTCTGGTTTGCAGGATATGTTTTATAAAGACTTCAAACGAATAGATGAATAGATTATTAGTATATATGTACTCTCCATGAATAGATTCTTTTTTTATATCCGTAGCGAAAAGCTCATAGAGACTTCTACATGAAAAATTATTTAAAAGTTTCTATAAGAACGTGAAAAAGTAATATGAATATAACATGTTTAAAATACAAAAAAAATATAAACGTCATTGGATCCATCGAAAACCTCATATCTGGAGAAGATTTGTAGGCGTAATGTAAAAAAAGGCTTTTAAGTGTGTTGCAGTATAAAATTAACGTCGTACAATAGCACATTAATCAGAGATATACCATTTTAAAACCTATCCCTGCTCCAGATAATTAGGAACGGTTAACTCTTATCGCCATTCCGTTCCATTTCATCTACTGATTTGCAAAAGACTTCTGAAAAGGAGAAAAGGATGACACTCAGTTCGATCTCACATTCTGAAGGTGAAGATACACTGATAGGGACTTTGGCCTCCAGAAACCAATAGTTTTATCTCTGGCGACCCAGAGACCCGTGTATACATTTCGGAGAGGCAAAAATCTTTTAACAGACCTAGTCTGTAGATACTTTCTGGTCTCCGGTCTCCAGTCCCCCGTCGCGTGTTTTAAAAGAAATATGTCTTTAGATTCGGTCTCCGGTTTCCGCAGTTTGTTCATTTGTCGACTCTAGGTCTCAGGAGATTATATATGTGTTCTGGTCAGATAAATGTATCTACTCGAAAGGTAAATGGATTAGTTTGCGAAATTGTTATAAGGAAATTAATAATTAACATATTGGATTTAGGGCAGAAAATTTGTTTCGCCAATGAAGCTCTGGTTATTTTAGAAAAAATATTTGTATTTATACACCAAGGATATATTTTGCTACCTTCTTTCTTTTCCCATAATATAAAAATATTAATAACTTTTGACATAATTTTTTCTAATAATCTCTTGCTTGATAACTAAGGCAGATCCCTGGAAATCTCGAGATCAAACTTCAAATTTCGTGTATACACTTCGGTCTCGAGAGACCGATACTGGAGACTGTGTACCTTTACCTTATGAGCGAACAATTCAAAGTCACTTTCTGTATCAAATAACAACATGATTGGTTTTATTCTACCTTAAATTGTATCTTCACCGGTCTCTTTAACACAACACTCATAATCTTGCCTCATGGGCTTGAGTCACATAATCTGATGATTTGCGAGGTTTCATTACACTGTCAAATGTTTAATATTAGATTATTAAAAAAGGAATAAAGAAAGTAAAAAACAAATTTTCCTCAACACATAGATGACCATCCATATGATCTTTTTGACTGGGTACAGTGGAACCTTGTCATCCATCATATGTTCTAATCATAAAATCCACACACTTTTTTCCAGTAGTGTTTCCGCCAGTTCTTCATCTAGTTTCCATTTTAGGGATCGCTTCAAAATTGGCGATTTACACCGGCGCGGCACCGCAACAGTAGCTCAATCAGTTTCTCTAAAATTTCTTTTACAAAACTTCTTCGAAACTTTGAGTTTTGCCATTTTTAGTTTGCCAAAAAAGTAACATAGTGTCTTGAATGAATGAATTACAACGAGGTTTGGAATTCCGAGGGATGCATAGACCAATTCAAGGCCCATTGCTCACCCTCCAGACCGGTGAGCAGTCGCTCATACGACCCAACCGGACGCTCTTATAAAATTAAGTATTGGCCCCGACCCTCCATGCCGGTATCATGCAACTCGTCCAGGACGTAATCCTGTGAAGGTGACCCCTGAGAGAAGAGTGCCCAGTGAGAATAGCCCATGGAGTTCTCACGGTTGACTTGTTAAGTCCTAGGAGCTTACTAGTTTGATTCGGGTTGAGCTTACCCCACAATTCCTTGTTGTTCTACCCGAGGGGTCTTCTAACCAAATGCGCCTGTGTTGGCGGTCAGCCCAACTTAAAATCGTTGAGACAAGGTGTTTGGTGCAATCCCGACCATGGAGGTAGGTTTCTCCAAGGCTGCACCAAGGCGAGCAAGCTCGTCTACCCTTTTATCTCCACTAATATTGCTGTGCACTGGCACCCACTGCACTATTTTAAAGTGCATGGTGATTTCAATTTGACGCTCTTCGCAGAAAACTCCTGCTCCAGTGTTTTCATCGGATTTGAAACCATCAGTGTAGATTACAATAGGGTTTGTCAATAGTTGAAGCAAAGAATGTGATTCCCATTCTGCCGTGAATGGAATTGTAGATTCAAAATTGCTTTTCAGCATAGTCTCGAAGAGGTGATTACTGTCCCTACCGATACCAGGTGCGATAGAGTGTACGAATTCATAGATGGATTCATTTGCATCGGGTGTATGTTGAGGATAACTTCCAGAGCCCCAGTACTAGTTAACTTAACTCTAGATAGATAACCTACGTCGAATCGACGTAATCGAGTTTGAAAAATCGGTGTTGTTCGTTTAATTTTTCCAATAAAAATATACAAAAACTTTAATGTTTTTCATTTATCCACAATAAAATTACAGATATTAACACATATTACCACATTCATAAACCTAGTGTGTACACAATTATATGCCCACTCAAAAATGCGCACATCGAATCGACCTATGGTTATCTTTAGGGTACAGTGAAATATGGTTATCGATCTACGGTTAAGAGCGCCGCTTGCGGTGACGAGGCACAATCTCTGATTCTTTTCTAATATCTTCCGATGACTAAAGAGACCCATTGCTTTCCAACATAGCATAGAAACGTAGGTTAACATGGGTCGGATGACGCTAGTGTATATCCATAGAATCATCCGCGGTTTGAGTCCCCACTTCTTACCTACCGCTGTGCGGCATATTGCGAAGACTCTAAGAGCCATGTTCGATTTGTCTTCGAATTTTGGTTTCCGACTTAGCTTTTTATCTAATATAATACCAACGTCCCTTAGTTCCAAACGAGTGGAGCCAATCGAGAGCAGGTTTAAACTGGGGATATTCCTTTTCCGTTTTCCGTGGATTTGTGCTCAGTCCGCAGTCCGTAAGCCTAGTGCATGACTACTCGGATCGCGTTTTGCATCACCTCACAGAGTTCGGATTCGTAACTCCTGGTGACTAAGATAGTCAACTCGCCTGCGTAACATACTGCTTTGTACCCCATCTGATGAGTGTTTGCAAGAGATAATGAGCACCCATAAATGAGATGATAAGAAGCCACCTTGCGAAGTTCCCTTGTAACTCTGCTTGGCCCGCCCATACCCTCAAAGACAGTTCTATTATACAACATGTGTGCGATCCAATATGTTAAAGATCGGTTCACTCCATTTTTTCTTAGCATTTCAGTAAACTAATGCAGAAGAACATTATTGAAGGCGCCTCCTACATCGAGAAAGACAGCCAGCGTAGATTATTTAAAGAGGAAACGCTTTTCTATTGAGTGAATCACTTCGTGGAGGGCCACCTTAATAGACTTTCCCTTTAGGTGCGCGTGCTGATGCTGCGACAATCTGCTTCTGGGAATGGAAAGCCTCAGCTCCCAGTCGCAGATGCGTTCTAAGAAGTCAGGCTTAGTGGTCTATATGCTTTTGCAGTTGAATAATCTACCCGACTTGCCTTGCGTAACAATACAAAACGGACTTCTTGCAACAATTTCGGGGTGTAGCCCACTTTGATGCATGTCCCAAAGAGAAGAGTTAGGCTGCTACTCAAGTGATCACCCGTGTATTGAAGAAAGGCTCGGAAAATGCCGTCCCATAGTGTCTTACATTATATAGCAAAAAGGATAGGACATGAGGAAGGAAAACTTAAGCATATTTGTTCAGGTAATAGTAGAGCACAGATATGTTCGTTTTAGTCATGTAAATAGTAAACTACTATAATTTCAGAGCGGGCACAAAATTTTGTAGTTGAAACTTTATTGAGTATTGAAGATATGAATTAGAAGAGATTCCATTATTTTAAAAAATGTTTTAAATTTTTAAGATTTTTAATTTTTCCTGTGCCACATTTATTTTCTGAGAATATTTCTTAGCGTTGCCTTTGTATGACTGATATAATTTATAGTCGATTTAACAATTCAACTATCATAAATAAACTGGCATTGCTGCGGCTGTTTATTTTTATAACTATTTCAGTTATATTTTATTTAAAACACTATAATTTATTATTTGAATAATAAAACTTGCCTGGAAAATGATTTCCTATGACAATAACTCTGATTGTCCCTGCAGCGCAGCGCAGCGTACCTCATCACCATAATTCAAGATTGCGGAGTCTCGATTATATAAAAACTCTTGCACAAAAAAAAAATCACTATTGTTGCTCACTATTATGAAGTGTAAATCACTGTTAGTTACACTTCTTTATTACAAAATCATTAAAAGGGCACCGAACTTGTTTTCATAAATTGAGGAATGTCAGAAATGAAGCAGAAATGTCAAACTACAAATATGTTGTAATTAACTCCTCCAAACATACTCAAAACCTAAAAAAAAATTCTACAACGCTGAGTAAATGTTACCCTATTCATAAACATTCGGGCCATAAATAATTTACTTGCCCCTGCCCCCTAAAAAGTTTTTTCATAAACATTCGGGCCCTAAATAATTTACTTGCCCCCTAAAAAGTTTTTTTATGTTATTTATTGCAAGCAGGATGTTAAAAAAAATTAAAATGAACTACCAAAAACTTGAAAAAAATTTATTATCAACAAAATAAAGAATAAATTATAACAATACAATTATAAAAGAAACTGAAGCAACACAGATTATTGGTCATTAATAATATTTTAAATTAAGGTTGAATAAATTTGCAAGTATTTGTTGAGCCTTTTTATTTTACACAATTTGCGACATTAAAATGACATGGCTCTAGCCAACAAATTTGGAAAATCGGTTTTTTGATCTGTTATAGGTCTATTTATGATACCAACCAAAAAAGTATTCTCTGGCAACCCTAATATCTTTGGAAATCAGTTTCTTTGACAATGATGCAGCTCTATTTACAATGTATATGCAGCTGAAATTATGTGCAACAGCTCTAACTGTACCACTTACACCCCTGTCAGACAAACTTTACAGATAGACCTTCTTCAAATAAAATATATAAACAAAATCTTTTGTCGTTTTTGTAGTTAGAGTTTTTGTTGTCAGTACTTGATCTAGCTTTGTGAAGTGGGATTGTGGGATTAAGGGAAATTCAAATATTGGAGGAGTTATCTGGTAAGTGAAGTAAGTGGTTAGTTTGTTTGAATTAAGCTCACGAAGAAATATCGGTCTCATTTTAAGGCAATAATGATGTAAGCGATAGCAACAATCCATTCCTGAACGTCGTTCACCGTTCAGCAGTGTGTCAGAGCCAAGTTTGCTCTACGATGAGAGCGATTTAAATAGTGCGTATATCCCAGTTTCCGCGTTTAGCGGTTCAAGTGAAGAATTTGCACTAGATCCAATTCATATAGAGAGGGACATTGTAAATTCTTTAGAAATTCAAGGCGTAAAAGAAGGAAAAATGCGCATAAAAGAGTTTCCAGACACAGACAGTGGAAATAAAATATAGGGAAAAAAAACAATGCCAGTCCGGACAGGGCACTGACTTATAACAATGGACTGAGCGATTTGCTATTTCATGTGGCACAAAAAATATTGTGTTTCTGTATATCACCGTTAGAGCACCCTTTAAAATGATTACATAAAAAACATGTAAAACTCAAGCAATCAGATGAAATTTTACACCCGAAAATCGAATTAAATTTAAAAAATGTATTTTCTTGTGTCCAAGTGATATTTTAATCGGGTATAAGGAATTAAACTCGTTTCGACTTTAATTTTCAAAAGTTATTCTTAACTGAATCCTGCTTATGGGCAAGAGAGACGGAGCATGGTAAACACTATCTTTACCTTATTCCTTCTGAGGTGATTGCATCTGTAGCCAACATAAAAACATCAAATGGATAAGCAAATGTTCCAGAATGCAATATTTTCTATTGGTAGCTCCAACTCTGCCATAGGGCGAAAGAGAGAACTGTAAAACTTGTGCCATGCTTGCCTATAGGAAAATGACAATACGCTCAGTCCATTGTTATAAGTCAGTGGGACAGGGATAGATTTATAAGCTGCTCCCTGAAAGAAAAAGTTTTAGCATTCCTGGTTACCAGACATGCAAGTTGAAGTGCACTTCCCACATCACAAAAGAAGAGCGAAAGTCAATTTTTCAAACCTATTATGATTTAGGACTAAATGATAAAAGACACTTCTCATTAAAAAATTCGTATCACATTTTAATGGCGCGACCAACTACGTCGTCTTTACCATCTAGGAGACAATAAACTTTCCGTTATGTTTTAATCATAAAAACGAAAAAGTGCAGGTATATAAAACCATTTTCCTTGCTACCTTGTGTGTATCGCAGAAGGCTATCTACACCGTACATTGCAATAAAAGTGCATGTGGCACACCCAAACCTGACGGGAGGAGAAAAGCTGCAAGCATTCGTCGCATTTTATTCGGGGATTGTACAACAAGATAACAAAATCTTTTTCCGTACTAAACTAAAGAGGAAGTATCTACACCTACATAATTGTAAGCAAAACAATAACTATAAATAATTTAAAATATAAAATTCAATTCAAATTCAATATTACAATAAAAATCAAAAAGAGAAAGAAAAAATATTTTTATGTAATTTGAATTATAATAAATGAATGAAAATAAAAGAAAATCAAACATAATGAAAATTGAAGAAAAAGAAATAAATTAATTAATTAAAGAAAAAAAAATATATTAAAGTAAATTAAATTAAACGAAATTACATTTACATACATAGCAAGACTGCTGGAAAAACCAGACCCAAAAAACCACAAAATCAACCATCAAGTGGCAAATACTGAAAAATAGGCCTCTTAAAAACTCTCGCATCCCTCGTCCTCTGAATAACCGCTGGAATTGAGTTCCAAATACGTACAACTTGAACAACGTAGGAGTTTTCATATATGGAATATGCATGACATGGAATAGAGATGTTTAAATTCCTTGAAGAATGCATGAAATTCAGTTCGTCACTGAGATATAATGGCTTTTTGTTGTAAATTAGCTTGTGTAAAAGATAATTTGTTTGCGGATGAGCATCGTATTTGAGGAGCAACCGGACAAAGCATACCGAACAGGTGAGATGTGGTCATAACGTCTCATCTCAAATATAAATCTCATGCAGTCATTAAAGGCTACATTTAACTTTCGAGCGCATGTGGAATCTAAATGCGGGAATACTAAACAACCCGCTGTAAAATAAGGTTGGAGTAATATTTTTACAAGCCTCAAACGCATAGATCTGTGCAGTATATCAGCAGACAACCACAGCCGTCGAAGTCCCATGTAAATTTTAGCAACGGTACTATTGACTTGGTCACAGCAACTCATTGAAGTATTAAGGAGAACTCCAAGGCTTTTAACCGTATTGACATAGGTCAAATTGACAGAGTTCAAAGCAATAGTGGGAATATCGGTTATGTCCAAGCTCTGCCTATATATTGCCATTGTATGTGATTTAGTGGGGTTTAATACTAAGTGATTGTCTTCTGCCCAACTAACAACTCTATGCAGATCCGAGTTTATGAGGTCGACACAATCTTCGATCAGACTTATAGGCCGACTGAAGTATAATTGTACATCATCGGCATAAAGATGTATATTACAATACTTAATGTTTTCAGGGAGGTCATTAATATAAAGACTGAAAAGAAGGGGCCCAAGTATGGAACCCTGCGGTACCCCCCGAAGACAATGACAGTAAGCTTGACAGATGGTCAGCAATACTCACTTGTTGATATGTCTCAGTAAGAAAGTTGAAAGAGGATGCAAAATTGAAATGAGTGCAAAGTTGAGACAAGAGCCTAGTGTGGTGTACGCTATCAAAAGCCTTGGAGAAATCCAGTAGAGTTAAGACAGTCAAACAGTTTTTATCCAGAAATTTACGGATATCGGTAGCTACTTTTAAAAGAGCAGTCTCACAGCTATGAGAATTCCGAAAACCTGATTGCCAACGGGTTAGGAGATTGTTAGTGTCTAATTGCTCCAGCACCTGCGAGTACAGTAACTTCTCGAGTGCCTTGGATAGAAAACATAAGATGCTTATTGGTCTATAGTCATTTGGGCTTTTGGGGGACTTTGATTTAGCTATAGGTAACACATTCCAAATTTTCCATGATGCAGGAAACTCGGAGGTAGTGAGACAAGTATTGAAAATGTTAAGAATGGGAGAAACAATCAACGGAAGAATAAGCTTAAGAAATTTAGGCGAAATTTTGTCCTGACCGGTCGCATCCGATTTTATGGAGTTTACAACAGGTATGACTTCTTCAGCATAGACGCAGCGAAAAATGAATCCTCCATTCTGATCTGCCGATCTTCCAATTTCTGCAGATAACACATCGGACGCCAGGGCTAGGTAATGCGAAGAGGTGAAATGAGCATTTAATTCCTCCGGAGTAAGGTCACAATTCAGTTTTTCTTTACCAAAAACACCTGCATTTTTTAAATTACTCCACAGCTCCTTAGAAGACAGATTATAGTCAAACTTCGACCTGTAATATCTACGTTTTGCAGCACGAATCCTGGAATTAACCTTATTTCTTGTCGCTCTAAAGAAATTGTGACTATCCGTAGTCCTAAGACGTAAGTATCTTCGATACAGATACTCACGCTCAGTTATTAAGACTTTGATTTCACGAGAGAACCACGGACAGCCACCCAGCTTAATAGTTCGAGTTCTTAAGGGAATATATTTGTCAAACAAATAAATAATTGTTTCATGAAAAACTTTGACTTTGTCATCCACTAGAGGAAGTCGGTATAGATTATCTCATGATAACGACGCACATTCACTGAGTAAAGCTGTGGTGTCTGAATTCCTAAAATCTCTAAAAGATATTAGCTTCTGAGGAGTATCTGAACTGACAGAAAAATCATAAATTAAAAATAGTATGTCATGGTCAAATAACGAGGTCGACTCGAGTTGATTGTGGAAAAGCACTTTTTCAAGTTCGGGAACGAGGAATAAGTCGAGTAAGGATGGATTAGAAGAGTTGTGATAAGTAGGGAGGCTATTCACAATGTTTAAGTACAATGCTTGCATTAATTGTGTGAATTCCACTGTTCTAGTGGTTGAGCCAAGAACATTCACGTTAAAGTCACCGCCTAATATCACCTTAGTATTGTTACGTGTAGAACGAGCAATATTTTCGGCAAATTCAGAAAAATTATCATTACTGAAACGTCTAGGCGGACAGTAATTAGTGCACAGAAGACATTTTTCATATCCATTGTTCACCTCGAGGCCCAAAGACTCCATCACATTAGCAGAAGACCAATTACGAAGCTCTTCGCAAGAGATGCTCTTAGGTTCAGCTGCAACAGCCGCAAATATGTAACTTGTGTCTTCATGATTAGATTTTAAAACAGCTGAATAAAGCAATAGACCTAAAAATGCTTTAAACTCAAGCACTTCCAAGTATTTTAGTTCAGATCTATTGTGACGTACAAGCTTGCTCCTGTATATATAAATTTTGTAGAAAGGTTTTTTGTCACCGTCATCCACCAATTTCGAAGAAGCAGCACGAAATACAATATTGTGTTGGGATGTGCGAATCCTAGCAGTAGGTGGCGTCTTACTCCACTTACACCGATTTTTTCCATAGTTAAAGTTAGATCATAATTCCTTAAGAGGAGCGTTGTCTGAAATGTCACTTTCAACTTCTTCTGCAAGGTCCGAGTCAGATATCAAAAATTGTTGAATATCTTCCTCATTGTCCAAGAGGTTTAAAGCTAACAGCACTGTATTCAATTCTTCTACGTAAGATGGATCACCTACCGGAAATATTTTTATCGCAGCCGCTCAAGTGAACTTTGGGATGGTCGTTTTGTATGGGAATAGTCAGCTTTACTAATTTCTGCCATTTTGGGTACGAAAATCCAATGCAAACAAAGACACTTTATAAAAATATTTTATATTACAAAGACGGACGTGTAGTCTGACAGACTATAGTTTCGATGAGTATTACTCATCTGTCATGCATCGAACGACACGACCTCCTACGT
>OZ002741.1:158309887-158521071 GCA_963924295.1 Dioctria rufipes | reverse complement strand
TTGGGATCCCAAATTTGCAATAACTTTTTTTGTGGGGTAGCACCGTGATGCGGGTAGATGTAAATTGAACACCCTGTTAAATCAACCCAGTACCACCCTTAAGCGATATTAGTGCACAAATCGATAGTCCTCGAAGGGATCTTTCATTGGCGCATTCGAAATTTTCCTCGGACAACCCGCTCCCCCGCTGCACCCCCTAACATTTTACTTTACGTTTTACCTCCCCCCACCCACAAGGAAGGGTGGAGGGGGGTGAAATTTCAGATTCGTAAATTTCTCTTTCCAACGATACCCCACTCGACCCAGTGGAGTTGGAATTTCACTTGTTATAAGCCGGGCAAATGACCCTTACGTTTTTCGAAAATCATCAATTTTGTATGAAAATTTTTTGAAATTCGAAAAAAAAATACCGTCATGCTATGGGAAATTGTAAGTGGAATTCAGGTGTAGAATTTCATCCCCATGTGATAAGAAGTACGGAATCTAGGACGATTTTCGTGATGGCACCCTTCACCCTATTTCCCCCTTTTCCGAGCGTTTCGAAAATACCGTTTTTCTAAATTTTTGATATTTTATAGCCATGCCCATAGGCTTTCCAAAGAATCTTAAAACATCTCGCTAGACGCTCAGGGAGTGGAGAAATAAGGGAAAATCTGAAATGACGATTTGAAAAATTCAACCGCGTGAATTTCGAAATCTATTGCGAATTTCGAATATTTTCGAAAACCAAAAGATACAGTATCGAAGGATCTATAAGTTGTATAAATTTCATCCCCCTACTCCTTAAATTACTCAAGTTAGAGTTAATATCGAAAATTCCCCCCACCCTATTTTTCTCGACACTCAAAAGTCCAAATGAACTAAAACTTGAAAAAATGGGTTCAGAATAAAAAGATCTTTCAAAAAAGTGCTATTATTAAAAAATCGTACGATTCAAATAAAAGTTATTCGATTTCGAAAATGTCTAACTTTAACCATTATAATGTAAATGTTCGAAAATGAATTTCGAAAAAAGAAAACCCTCCAGGACAAGAGCTAAATGTTTTCAATATAAATAAAAAAAATTCATAAAAATCGGTTAATTAATAAAAAAGTTTTCATTCAGAAACCTTAAGCATGTTTTTCACTCAATCACTTTTTACTTTATTGTAGATAATAAATTAATTATAAATGCCCATTTTGATAAATTTTAGCAACACTAGGATCATTAAGAAGAAGAAGGAACGAACAGAAGGGAGTATATGTATATACCAACTATGCTCCAAAATTATAAATCCTTTAAAACTATGTACACTCTAACATCTCTTTCTTAGTTTAATTATCTCCATTAACTTCCTCATACATCCTTACTTTAAATATTATATAGAAAATCCGTAATTTAGAATTTCCATTAAGTATGCGAAAATAAACAAAATTTTTTTTTTATATATACTGTAGTTACATATAATGGTCTACTAAAAAATGGGAAAAAGTTTTCTTTTCAAAAAGAATAAAACTTTCTTTTTCCCAGGGGGGAGGGATGTTGTGACTCAGGTGCCCGAATCACAACCATAAGGTCAACACATCAATATATCGTCCTATACAATATATTGATGTATTGCTAGTTGACCCTGAAAAAAAAATAATAAGAACAAAATTTATTTGATTTAAATTTAAACATTCCAAGTGCACTTAAAATGCACCTGCGTGTTGTAACAAAATGCAATTTAGCATAAATTGCATTTTGTTATCAGACACACATCCACCTGCACGGTATACTTACCTACATACAGTGCAAATCATATTTCATTTTCTTCGTGCATATGATAATGCACATAGAATAAATTGCATTCTCTCACGTACGATCTTGGATCGTCGTGAGAAAGCAAAAAGAAGAGCACGAAAGTTTTTTGCAAAAAATATGTGGGTACCTGGGGGCAGCAAGCCCAATCCTCGAGGCAGTCTTTTTTAAAAAACCCGGGGGGTCGTTTTTTTCCATCCCGTCGGAGATTACACATCAGAAGTTTAAGTTGAAATTTAAAAAAAGAAGTTTTAGTATTTGAAATATTTAAAAAAGAAGTTTAAGTTGAAATTTAAAAAAAGAAGTTTTAGTATTTGAAATATTTAAAAAAGAAGTTTAAGTTGAAATTTAAAAAAAGAAGTTTTAGTATTTGAAATATTTAAAAAAGAAGTTTAAGTTGAAATTTAAAAAAAGAAGTTTTAGTATTTGAAATATTTAAAAAAGAAGTTTAAGTTGAAATTTAAAAAAAAGAAGTTTTAGTATTTGAAATATTTAAAAAAGAAGTTTAAGTTGAAATTAAAAAAAAAGAAGTTTTAGTATTTGAAATATTTAAAAAAGAAGTTTAAGTTGGAAAATTAAAAAAAAAAGGTTTTAATATTTGGAAAATAAAAGAATAAGTTTTAGCTGAAATTTATAAAAGAAAGTCTAGTTGGAACATAAATATAAAAGAAAATTTTGCCAGAAAAAGGGATATTGTGTGAAATTATTTAGTTAAAACCTATGCCCACTCTCTCCCCCAGGAGCACGGAGTGCGCAAAATACAACATCTGCCATGCATCGAACGACACGACCTCCTACCTCGCTGGTTGTTTCGCAACTCAAACTGAAACTACTGAGCCGTTCAGTCGCAAGGAAAGGGGAAAGGGGCAAGTGTGTGAAACTAAGTAACCGAAAATCTTGCGGAGCCTGTAAGGCTTTACGTCCATACTTAAAAGTGGTGGCAGACGGCAACAAAGACGTGGAAAATGTGTATAACTTAGGTCATACCACGATAGCTCGAGAACGCTTTCACTTAGAGTACTGAAATTTTGCACACGGGCTATTTTAGTCAAAGATAAATTTGCCATACAAAAATTTCGTTTTTCACTATATATTAAGGTACTGCCTAAAAACGCGTAGGCGTAAGAGCCGAAATTTAGTATAAAGTGTTTACATAGCAATGGTAAGTACTTGTTCAAAAATAGATTAAATCTGGTAACCGTTTCTTCGTGCTGCCATACAAAAATTTCGGTTTTCACTATAAACTTGAATACTGCCTGAGAGCACGTCAATACAGAGAGCTGAAATTTGGTACGTGGTGCTTTCATAGAAAGAGTGATTACACGTTCGGAAACAGACTAAATCGAGAAACTCCTTCTTGGTGCTACCATACAAAATTTTCGTTGCTCACTATATATTTGAACACTGCCCTAGAGCGCGTCGATATACAGCGCTGAAATATTGCACACAGCGCTCTCACAAAAATAGTAAAAACAAGTTCACAAATTTAATAAATCGAGTGACCCCTTCTTGGTGTTGCCGTATAAAACAAAAACAAAAGCGCTGGCGATTTGGTCGTCTACTTTTGATCTTGTATTGCAATTTTTATGAAAACGCCATGTGCAAGATTTCAGCGCTGTACGTTGACGCGTTCTCAGGCAGTCTTCAAATCTATAGTGAAAAACCAAAATTTTATATGGCAGGACCAATAAGGGGTTGCCCGATTTAGTTTATTTTTGAACATGTATTCACTATTGCTATGAAAACCCCACGCACCAAATTTCCGCTCTCTGTGTTGACGCGTTCTCAGGCAGTGTTCAAGTTTATTTTATAGTGAAAAACGAAATTTTTGTATGGCAGCACCAAGAAACGGTTGCCTGATTTAGTCTAGTTTCGAACTACTATTTACCATTGCTATGAAAACACTTTGTACTAAACTTCAGCTCTCTACATCTACGCGTTTTTAGGTAGTGCCCTAATATATAGTGAAAAACGTAATATTTGTATGGTAACTCTACGAAGGAATTGCCCGTTTGATCCAATTTTGGAAAATAAATTTATTCTTTTTAAATAAAGTGCGTGCGCAAAATTTCAGCACCCAAGAGAAAGCGTTCTCGAGTTATCGTGGTATGACATATGACATAAACAAATTTTCTGCCTCTTTGATGCCATCTGCGACCACTTTACCACCATCCAATGTGGCTGCCATTCTTAACATTGATCATGAGATATAATTCTCCGCTGTCACACCAAAAATCAGCCAATGTGAAATCACATTTTAGGCCTTCACGGCCATCCTGCAAGCCTTCCACCTCTAGAAGCCAGGAAGACCACCAAATAAGTTATCAAGTATGTTAAGGATGGAAAATTTTGTTTATGAAATGACGTGAGTATTTTGGTCGCCAGCTCTCCGTCTACTAATTCAAACCTCAAAGTGAATTCAGCTATCATGCAGGAATAAACCTTCAATTCTTCTTATGCAAAAATCAATAGTTATCGATAGCTCAGTAATACACACCTACATATATATGGTGTTTTTTAGGATATAGCAATTGTACCAAGCTATTATTCGTATAGATTTATTAGTAGGTGTGTAGGGTTAGGGGAATTTTCCTTACCCGTACCTTTATCCAATACAGCAGGCGATAGTTATTATTTATACCACTCCATACAATTCTT
The DNA here is from genome assembly GCA_963924295.1 of Dioctria rufipes. Lineage (NCBI taxonomy): Eukaryota > Metazoa > Arthropoda > Insecta > Diptera > Asilidae > Dioctria > Dioctria rufipes. The sequence goes on along the minus strand of OZ002741.1, from coordinate 158,516,633 downwards.
AATATGTAGTAGAAATCTGGGCACCTGTTGTTGAAAAAGACAAATTCGAAATCGATATGCAATCTACCGGTGAATGTCCTTTGTCACAATGGAAAGCTGAAAATGTAGATAAAGAAGAAGACTTCATAAATAATTTTGTGAATTTATTAAACCGCCTTCAAGTCTGAAGTTATTTACGGACTTGAATAATGAGAGCATAAGCTCAATCAACTTTTCTTGGAAATATTATTATATTTAAACATGTATGTAGGTAGTATACATTCAAAACTGTTTAATGTGCAAAATAAAATATATCTGTTGTCTTTTACTGTCTACAATATTATGTTTTCGTGTAAATTTTAATTACTCTTAAGGTGATAGCATGTATGCTGTAAATTTCCATGGGTGGAGTCTGGAGAAAAGCTTACGCTGGTTAAAAAGGAGAAGGAAATTAGCTTTTAAGCCGCACTAAAGAATACAACTGCTAGCCTGTTACATTATACATAATCTTATGAACCCACTAGTTTTGGCAATGCTAAAGGCCAGGAACAAAGATATACTTCCAGCCCTCGGCAAATGGTCTATTATACTGTGGTTAGAAAGATGGGGATCTGAGGCTTCCAAATATCGAGATCATAATAACTAGCTCTTCGTTGCGCGCTGGGTAGAAGTGTCTAAATTTATCGGACCTAGTTAAACTTAATGGAGCTGCGATTGCCTAAAAAAAGTAGCTAGTGCAGCTCGGGTAAACGGGCCCATTATCGGGACCTTAAAAATATTGCAAAATACAAGCCGGTGGCCAAACTAGATTAATTGAAGCGTTGGATAGCCTTGCCCTTCCTAGATATTGGTCTCATCGGCAGTCAACGACAGAATCGGCAATGTATGGCTTTACAGGACTAATTTATTCAAACCATAACATTTCATCACTGCACTTAAAATGAGGGCAAACTTTGCCTGCTGTAGGGTTATCTGGACTTCATCTGGAATGAAACCCGAGCTGGTGATAATAATTACTCCATTAACATAGAAGTATTCGGCTGGAATCTGGAAATTGTCCGCCACGAGGATGGGCATTATCTTGAAAGAGGAAGGCTGGAAAAAATTTGAAAAAACTCACATTTGCTAGAAAGCTTAAAACGCAAATATAAAGTAAACTCAGCTACAGTCCTACCTAATAAGATGAATGTGGTGGGTACTAGAGGGGCAATTCCACAGGATACGATCCTGGCGTTGAAAAAATTTAGGATAATGGCTAAGAAATCTTTTCTCACAATATCATTATTAGCAGTGAAGAGTACATTGGAGCTATATCAACAGCTCATGGATTACGACCGTCGTAGGTGTCCTCTCACACGTCAATACCACAAGAGTTGATATGTGTTCTGCACTCTGCACTACACCGTGTTCCTATCTCTGACGATTTTTGGAATTAGTTGACCGTTACACCCTCTAACTCCGTTAAGATTTGTGTTTTTTTTTTATTTAATATTTTAAATACTGTGATATGTTAGCAAAGTGGTATGTGTATTTTAGCATATTTCTTATGTTGCATGTATATGTTGTCCCTTCTGTGAATAAGCTGTTAGGAGCTAAAAGCACTAACCGCTCGGTAGGAATAACAGGGAAGAAATAATCAGGCAGAGATTAGCGTGAATGATGTCTGAACATTTTTCATCTGATCCAGATCCAGTAAATGGATAGTGGCTTTATGCGTCGGTGTCGGACAGAAGAAATCTGGTGTTGGTTAAAAGATGAAATATTCAAAGGGTGACGAAAGGTCCCTTACATTTGCTCAAAAATAGCCATTCTATGAGATATATTATAAGCTACATTTAGCTTATAACAACGCACTCCACACCACGCTCTCCACAAAAATCGTAAGTGTTCGGTGGAGAACTCCATATATACTACCTAAATTGATCGTCAACTAAATGGTGATGCCAATGGAATGTATTAACGAGATTCCTACTGTATACCAGTAGCCTTATTGTTTCCATACTTATTTGATAAAACGAAACGTGTATCATTTACTTATCCATTACACGGATATATTTCTATACCCTTGATGAAATCTAAAGGGTATACTAAGGTTGTGTTTCCGTTTGTAACACCTAGAAATAATAATGGAAGAGCAAAATGGATTGGGCACCCCCGCATAATATTAAAAGTTATTTTGATTTTTGCATATCCGTCCGTCCGTCCTTCCGTTAGAGAGCTAAAATCTTGCCGATAGGATTTAAAAAAAAAAAATTAAAATTAAGTTCGAAATTGGAACAAATCTGGTAACTCCTTTGTAGGGTTCCCATGCAAAAATTTCTTTTTCACTACATATTTGGGCACTGCCTGAGAACGCGTCAACGTAGAGAGCTGAAGTTTTGTTAGGGTGTTTGGACCAATTATAGCTTTTTTACTTGGTATAATATATTTTCTGGTGTTTTGGTTTGATACAAGCATCTTTCTCAAAGTACTCAAGAGTTTGTTATATAGGATATAAAAATTTCAATGACCATTATTTTAAAAAATATTTCCTTATAGAGCATATGATTTTTATATATAATAAAATAGTATATTAAAATTTGGTAAGACTAGAGTGTCAGATTTCGTGTGATCTAATACGAGGTCATTCTTTGGTATGACTGAGGTGGTGCATTTAATACGGGAGGTGTCCCAGAGGCGGTTCAGTGCGGACAGAAACCCCACAACACAAAAGGACACATGCTGACTACAAAATTTATCAAGATTCGATTATTCACCCATGCAAAGGAACGTGCTGTGATTTTAGACCGTCACCAGGAAGTTTAGTTTTACCCGACTAATAATGTTATTACGATAGCATTCCGGTGAAATGAACCACAGGTACGGTGCAATAGGAACAATACTTGTTCGAGAGAATAATGACAAGGCACTACGGCCACATAATAATAGTTATGAGGCATTATAATGTATTTAAATTATAAACGATTTCGGATGATTATACTGTTAAGGGCTTATATGTATAACCAGCGCTGGGCACAGTTAATACAAAAATTATCTTCGTTAGTAGTTAATCCGCTACTGAAGAAGTTAACTTCGTTAAACGTTGAAGCGTTAGTTTATGGAATATTGAACGGAAGTTACCATTAATCGTTAACTCCTAATAGTAATTGTAATCTTTATGTTATTAGATGAATGAAAAAAGCAAGCAAATCAAACGTATTATACCCCTAGACACATGGAATATATCAATGACCATTGGTGGAGTAATAATCATTCCATAGCTCGTGTGTTATTGCATCATTGGCGCAATGATCATTCGTTTCGTCATTGCGCCAATTACGCCTTCACAAGTTCACTCGTCTGCAATTATGCATTACTTGCCATTCTTTTTGCCGATAAGTGCGCGTTCAGTGATGAAGAAGTTATTGGAAAATCAGCTTATTTTCCAACCATTACTGTCAGCTGTCATTTGTGAAATTTGCTGATACATTTTTTTAGGTAAATTTTGCTAATTTTCCAAAGAGAATTATTGAAAAACATTTCTCACATTATATATCTAATACAAGGCTCGATTCAACTTTTCACAAATTACTTTACAATTCAGAATTTTTAATTTACAAAATTGAGAATTGCAATCTGTCAAATCGAATTGTCGTCAAAATATCGTGTGTTTGCCTTACCAATCAATGATCATTCGATCAATTACGTAATTGTATCAATGATCATGCTAGCGCATCGTGTACCTAGGGTATTACCCTTACTTATAAAAAAATGTTTTGGTTGGGGAAGTTTAGGTACGACATGGAAGATAAATAAAAAAAACAGTATATAAACCTTAGTTTGTTATAATAATTATTTCGGAATCAAACTAAAATTTCGGAATAATCAAAATACTGGAGATCAGTGGTTAAAATCCGCAAAAAGGCATTGGCTAAACTTGTGCAATTCACAAGACCCTTAGCCTTGATATTCATTAATTAAAATACAGTTGCTGCAATTACAGTTAGGAGTAATGCTTGAGCTTTTTCTTGAAGCGTGATGTCAACAGTCAACAGGGGGTTTCTATGCACAGAGCCGACGCGTAACCACACACATACACGTGTCAGAGCAGCATTTCTGCGGCATGGGGTCATTTCCGTCATAAATAGTGGGTGCCTAATTAAAGGTTAACGGTTACTCGAAAAGTTAACTTCGTTAATTAACGATTAAGATTAACGGTCTTGTGCCCAGCTCTGTGTAGAACATAGTTAATATGGGTTGAATGAATGTAACATCCATGTCTACTAGTTATATAAAGAAACTTTATATAACACGTTAACAATATACAGAATCAATTTTAAATGACTTTTCCTAATCGTCCTTAAAAAAGTGTTTATATATATATACGGGTTAATACTGTAACGTTTTTGTTATCTGTTGGATAAAAATTTGCTCCGGCCGAGCGGTAAACGAGGGAGCAGTTTTGTTCTGATATTTAAAACTCCTTTAAGAATTTCACAGAAACCTTAGCAATTGAAAAAAAGATTACGACGATATATAATTTATGTTATGTAAGCGATAAGATTATTTTAGTTAAACGGAAATTTATTTATTCTTACTGTATTTCATTATTTTAAAAGAAAATTTATTTTACTGTATCTGACTTTGTACTCACCTGATCAGTATTTGGCAGCTGATTCACTTGGTTCTCTATTAAGGTTTTTAGGATTGGGATATTTTGTTTTTATTCCAGTCGAGACCCAGAATAAAATGAGGTTAGTAATTCTGACTGCAGTCGGTACCCACAGAAAGAATCTTTATCACAGTCGAGACCCGCGATAAAGTGTTTGGTGTTAGTAATTTATTCTTGCTGCAGTCGCTACCCACAGAAAGAATCTTTATCACAGTCGAGACCCGCGATAAAGTGTTTTGAGTTAGTAATTTATTCTTATTGCAGTCGATACCCACAATAAGAATCTTTATTACAGTCGAGACCCGCAATAAAGAGTTTGGTGTTAGTAATTTATTCTTACTGCAGTCGCTACCCACAGAAAGAATCTTTATCACAGTCGAGACCCGCGATAAAGTGTTTGGTGTTAGTAATTTATTCTTACTGCAGTCGGTACCCACAGAAAGAATCTTTATCACAGTCGAGACCCGCGATAAAGTGTTTTGAGTTAGTAATTTATTCTTATTGCAGTCGATACCCACAATAAGAATCTTTATTACAGTCGAGACCCGCAATAAAGAGTTTGGTGTTAGTAATTTATTCTTACTCCAGTCGATACCCACAGTAAGAATCTTTATTTTAGTCGCTGTCAGAAATAAGATCTTTAATCCAGTCGGTACCCAGAATAAAAATCTCGATTTTCAACCGTCTAACCAAAATAAAGCACTTGTTGGATTAGTATTAAATTCTTATTGCAGTCGCTACCCACAATAAGAATCTTTATTTTAGTCGCTTATCAAAACAATACCCTTAATCCAGTCGAGACCCAGAAGAAGAATATTTATTTTAATCGTCAACCAAATAAAGTATTTGATTTATTAGTAGGAATTAGAACACTGGGAAATAACACTAGGAATCGATAACCACTTGATCACTGCACTGCCAAACTGAAAAAGGAGAGCGAGCCAAGTCAGACTGCTGTTTATATAGCCAGAGTTTGCACACGGCACCAAAGAACGGTAGTCAAAGGCGCATGGCAACAATATTGGCATAGCAACAACTGGCATAGCAACAATAACTTGGCATAGCAACTGCACCTCATCATTTGTCATGAGTGTTACCATTTTAGTTATTGCCGCCACAGGCTGCTTTCAACTTATTATCTAAAAAAAAAAAATATTTTGCGTAAATGCAATTTATTTCTAATTAAATTGAATTAGACACTGAATTGAATTAGAAATTTTACTCACCGGGAATAATTTATAAATTCTTAAAAACCATAACTTCCGCTGGCTTAGCTGTAGCTGGAAGCAGCACGCACGAGTTGCTGCACTTGTTCCTAGATGTACCATATTCCGCTGTGCAGTGAAATAGAACGATTGCGACATGTGCCTGTCGACGGCAAAAAAATAATAATTTTCGAATACATGTTACGACATTAGAACATAGCAAGTGCTGTGCCACAAAATATGTCGTCGTCAAAAGTAGCTTCAATTTCGAGCCCCACCCTTTTAAATCTGGCATAAATGCATATAAGCTTTAAATACAACTTACTTATTCTTAAAAAGATGTAAAAATTTCCCTGTAGGCATCGCAAAGAAAACAAAACTCAACTCATTTATCTAGAAATGACGACGACAATGTCGCAATCATTGTATTACGTCTGTGGCAATCAACGACGCAACTTGGGGCCGACAATTTTGTGTCGAATTCAGGGCGCATGGCGGAATGTGGTGTCTAATGAGAATTTCTTGCTCATATCTCGTTTCCATTTTGTGTTCTAGTACAATTTCATCTTGAAGTTGTCATTACTGTTCACTTCTGCTGTGAGGATGTTCAGCTGTCATCAGCATTGTTATTGATGTAATTAGGTAAGATTGATTTATTAATTAAAAATTTAAGAATGATTCTTTGTGGTGTTCTTTCTTGTTTCTTTTTCAGGAAATAAGACTTGATGCAGCTAAAGATAAGACAGAGAAGTACAAAACTTTTATTATCCCCAGCACCAACCATCTGTTAAAAGCAGTGAGGATGTTCAGCTGTCATCAGCATTGTTATTGATGTAATTAGGTAAGATTGATTTATTAATTAAAAATTTAAGAATGATTCTTTGTGGTGTTCTTTCTTGTTTCTTTTTAAGGAAATAAGACTTGATGCAGCTAAAGATAAGACAGAGAAGTACAAAACTTTTATTATCCCCAGCACCAACCATCTGTTAAAAGCAGTGATTTTCGCTACATTGCCCCCTTCTTCAGACTCGAAGTTCCGACCGAGTCCTTATAAAAAGAAAACCAGAATCTCTGAAACGAAGTTTGTGACGCCCCACTGCTGATTCGAGAAAGCGAATTATGGAGTGGAATGTAATAAATAAAAAGTTCCTTTCGTGATTTTTATTATATTTTTTTTGTTTTTTTATTTTAGAATTTTGATATTTCCATCTTTCAGTAAGCGAATATTGTACCGAGTACCATCTTTAGTGGTTACGCGTTGTTTACGCTTCTTGGATCTTACCAAGGCGTCCCAGGAAACGGTGATGTCCTCCACGGTTCCTGTCTGGTGGTCCGTCACAATCAGATGGAGATCGTGGTTTGGCTCGTTGGCAGGTACCAGTACAAGGTCCTCCAGTATCTTAATCTTGGATGGTGTCTGCTGGGGCTCATCCACTACGGCCGCTGATCCTGATGGTGCTGGCATTGTCTCGGTTTGGTGACTTGGGCTTTGTGGTGGAGAATCGGTTATTTCAATCACCTCCGATTCCTCCAGTTGCAGGTGCTGCAGTCGCCTTCCCATCTTCCTGATCTGCCTGGCCGCTTGTAGCTGTTTAAGCTGCTTTTCCAGCTCCCAGATCTTCTTGACCTCGCGCTCGATGGTCTTGCCTGGTGTTGGCGGCGAGTTTTTAGTCTCCTTGGCGATATTGTTGGACGATTCCATTTTTTTCGAAGTTTAAATTCAACTGTGGCTCATAAAGCCATGAGCTCGCTATTTAAAGAGCCCTAACGGGTCCTCTTGGCTATTCATTATCCGGCTGGCATGAAATCAGGCGATCACGGTACATGTGTTTCAATCGAAACAAAATTTGCTGAGACGAAAATTTATTTTCAATTTAACGGTCCCTTGTAGCTCAGTGCAGTAAAATGTAATGGAATGCACTTAGATGAGGTATTTACATACATACATAGGCGCGTGCGATGATTGGAATTTCGGTCGTTGTATAGAAGTTGGAAATTTTTTTCTTTTTTTTCGTCGAGATAGAAATTTAGTTACTGATTTTAACGGTTTTTTTTTTATATGACGTTGAGAATGCAATTTTGTGGTTTGGGGAATATATTGAAATTTTGCGGATGAAATTTTTGAGATGATATTTTTGTTTTTTTTTTTTTTTTTTTGTAGAAAGAAGAAAAAGGAAAAGAAAATTACTTTAGGTATTTTTTTAAGAAAAAATGAAAGAAATTAATTATATATGATAACGAGGGTTCTACAACAGGGATCTTTGGGGTTTTTACTGACAGCTTATTTCCGACTTTGAGCAATAAATATTTCTGTAGAGTGAATCTATAGAGTGAATCTCTATCCAGGAAAAGTAATAAAGATAGGAATTCCTGTAAAAATCTGCTTACTTTATTGGCTCTGGGTACTCGGGGTACACGTTGGGCGCCAATAAGCTCGTGAATACTTCGGTTCCAGGTAATTGTCGCGAGACAAGAGGTTTAAAGTGAACGTCTAAGGCCGACTAATATTACGTTTCACTGTAAATAGATTATTTCCTCAAAAGTAACCTCCAAGTATATTCTAAGCTATAGAGGATTGAAACTCAGGAATTCTACCCTTTGTATCTGAGGGAATCTTTCATGACTTATTCGCAGGGACTGTAACTTTTGAGCCAGGAATTCTCATGTCTTCACTCGTAAACAGCTGAGTTGTAGCTTTTCTCAATTTTCCAATTCACGATTTGGTGGAGCAATTTCTGCGCTGCTGGTGTATGGCATGTAATCGAGGTGTGGGTGTTTGGGATAAGGCTGTTGATTAGTGTGTTAGTCGGAAGTGGATGGTAGATTAGCTTGTTAATAGGAAAGGGGGAATGGATTATGGGTTAGTGGGAGGTAGGTTTTATTTTTGGGCCTTTGCACCGAAACCGGCCCGCGACGTGCGAGACCTAACTGTAATGGGTTCGACTTTACCCTGCAAGTTTTTACCCAACCCTTTCCCTATCTTGAAACCACATTTTCTTAGAAAATTCGGTACGGCTGGCTTGGAGTATTTAACCCACGGTGCGATACAGCTAATAGCATTTGTGTTGTCTACACTCGAGTCGACCCCAACGCTAAAGGTGTTATTAGCTCGAGTCTCTTCGCTACAAAATTTAGCTAGTCTGTCTATGTGGAGGACCTTTTTCACTCGACCTCCTGGGAACTCAACTCTATAGAGGACATCGTTTAGCTTAGACAATACCGTGCCAGGACCTTCCCAGTCACGTTGCAGTTTGGGACTTTTGCCCTTTCGGCGTTTTGGATTGTAAATCCAGACTTGTTCGCCCTCAGAAAATTGGAGAGGATGCGCTCTAAGATCATATTGGGTTTTCATCTGGTAGGACGACAGAGTTAGATGCTTCCGGGTTAAAGAGTGGATTTTTTCAAGGGTCTGGGTCAGCCTCTCGGCATAATCTACTGCTGTGTTACATCCGCCAGGTGAAGGGCCGTAAGAAAGGTCCGAAGGTAATCTTAGTTCTCTACCAAAGTTGAGGCGCGCGGGGGTGAATTTGGTGCTCTCGTGAATGGAGGATCGATATGCCAGAAGTGCGAAAGGGAGGAACTGGTCCCAGTTCGTTTGGCTAGTACTGACAAACTTGGACAGGTAATCTAGAAGCGTTCGATTAAATCGCTCAACCATCCCGTCTGATTGAGGGTGCAGAGCAGTTGTCCTAGTTTTTTCTATGCCCAAGCGTTGTAAAATTACTTGTAGAAGGTCAGACTCAAAATTTCGACCCTGGTCCGAATGCAGTTGGAAAGGCATGCCAAATCTAGTAAGTACGTTCTCGATAAATCCGTCTGCTATGGTTTCGGCCTTTTGATCTGGTGTCGCAAAAGCTTCTGGCCACTTCGTAAAATAATCGATTACGACAATAACGTATTTGTTTCCTCTATCGGTTTTTGGGAGTGGACCCAGTACGTCAATCGCGATTCTTTCGAAGGGAGCTCCTACGTTGTAGATTTGAAGGTTTCCTCTGGTTTTTCTAGCAGGGCCTCTTTTGGAGTGACAGAGAGGACACTTGGCGCACCATATTTCTACGTCAGCTTGCAAAGTAGGCCAGTACCAACGTTCTTTAATCTTTTCGACCGTTTTTCTTACTCCAAAATGTCCGCCTTCTGGTTTATTGTGAAAGTTCTGGAGAATTTGGGAGGTATGGTCCGATGGTGCGACTTTTACAAGGATGTCCTGGTGCCCGTGCCTGGTGAAGTGTAAAACATCGTCCACTAGTCGCAATGATTCCCTGCTCTCTCGACGGTCTCTGATTCTGTTGTAACCAGGATTTCACGATTCGTAGAGTAGAATCTCGGTCTTGTTCTGAAGCTAAGTCGAATGCTGGTTCGATGGCTACCAAGTCTACGAGTTGCGTTTGCTCTCGGTTTTCTTTCTGGTCACAATGAACGCAATTTTCGCATGGTTGACGTGACAAAGCATCCGCGTTTAGGTGTTTCCGGCCAGGTCTATGTTCGATGACGAAATCGTATTGCTGTATCCTCTCCAGCCATCTCGCCAACTGTCCGTCGGGATCTTTAAAATTTAATAGCCAACGAAGTGAGGCGTGATCTGTGCGGATTCGAAATGGTCTACCAAATAAGTAATGGTGAAAGTGACTTGTTGCTCGTACTACAGCCAGCAGCTCTTTCCTGGTAACGCAATAATTTCCTTTAGGCTTGCTGAGCGTTTTGCTATAGTATTCGAGCACTTTTTCATTTCCATCTTGAACTTGGCTTAGGACAGCTCCGATCCCTGTTTGACTGGCATCCGTATCGAGTATGAATTCTCCTTTTGCTTGTGGGAAAGACAGGATAGGAGGGGAAATTAATCGTAACTTCAATTCCTCGAAGGCATCCTGTTGCCTCTTTTCCCACAGAAACTTCCTCTTGTCTTCAGTTAATTCGGATAGAGGCTTAGCGATAGTAGAGAAATCCTGAACGAACCTTCGATAGTAAGATGCCAGTCCAAGGAAGCTTCGTACCTCTTTCTTCGTCTTAGGTACTGGCCAATTTTGAATAGTATCCGTCTTATTTGGATCCGTTTGCAATCCCGTCGCAGATACTATGTGTCCTAGGTATTTCACTTCTGGACTAAGAAGATGACATTTGTTCGGGCTAATTTTTAAATTGGCCGCACGGAGTCGCTGAAATACCTTTCTCAGGTTAGCAAGTTGGTCTTCGATGTCACGCCCATGAACGATAATGTCATCGAGATATACTAGAGCGGTTTCTGTACCTAGTTTACGAAATACGCCATCCATTAAACGTTCGAAGGTGGCGGGGGCGTTACACAGACCAAAGGGCATTACGTTAAACTCCCAAAGACCGGCTCCAGTCGCGAAGGCCGTTTTCTCTCTATCCTGTTCGCTCATTTCGACTTGCCAATAGCCACTTTGGAGGTCGAGGGTAGAAAACCACGTAGATCCGGAGAAAGAAACGAGCGTATCATCCATCCTGGGGAGAGGATAAGAATCTTTCTTGGTGATATCGTTTAGCCGCCGATAGTCCACGCAAAACCTGGTACTGCCATCCTTCATCTTAACAAGAACTACGGGGGACGCCCAAGGACTATTGGATGGCCTGATAATGTTATTGCTCTCCATTTCCTGTACCAATTGCTCGGCCTCGGCCCTTTTTGCCAATGGGACCCTTCGAGGTGGAATCCTGAAAGGTTTCGCTTCGCCGACATCAATGTGATGTTTTGTGATTCCTGTTCGGCCTACGTCGCTAGGGCCAGTGGAAAAAATATCGCGAAATTCATCTAGAAGGGAGTTCAGCTGTTGCTTGTCTTCGCTAGACAGTCCCTCGGGCACTCCGTTGAGAATGACACCAAGAGGGTCTAGCTCTGCATCGCTCGTATAAGCGACCGCGTTTACAATAATGACAGGCTCCAGACATCCGATGAAGCTATCCCGAGGAAGGAAAACATCAGTAGCTGATAAGTTAATAAATCGAATTGGGATATTTTCCGCTTTTGACTCTACTAAGACGCGCGCAGCGTGTATGCCGTATGGTAAATCGGGCCTAGGGTCTAATAGTAAAATCGGTCCATCTTCCACATTTCGCTTTCGATTTACAGGAATAATGGTTTCGCTAAGAGCGGTCAGCAATATGCTTTCTTGGAGATTTATTTTTATCTCGGGGTAATCGGGTTTACTAAGATTCACGGTCCCATTCCCTATTTGAAGCACATTCCTTTCGAAATCTAGCCGGCAATTGTTACCATCCAAGAAATCCACGCCTAATATGCACAAAGGCTCAATATGAGCGACCAGCATCGTGTGGTGGACACGATAAGTTCCTAAGTGAAGTTCGACCTTCAGTCGACCTAGAACATCTATCCGGCTACCCGTTACGCTCCTAATCACGACATGCGATTTCTCAAGCTTTGTCAGTGATGAACGGCTTAGAAAGGTAGGGTGAACAATAGAGACTGTGGCTCCAGTGTCTAAGATGAAACTACAAGGCTTCTCGTTTAATAGTCCTTGGACGGTGAGACTGTCTTTAGAAGGACCTACGGCTTGGATAGTCACTTCCAATTGATTTTCCATAGCTTCTGGACGTTCACTACTAGGTGGCTCATTATTTAAAATTTCAGAAATCGTTTGAGATGATGGGGTTATAGCTAGAAATTCCGCGGGGTCGTCAGCGTGGTTTCTATTATTTGGGGCAGGAGGAATGTTCATCGACTGGTGCCCCTGTGGGTCGATGTTGATGCGTTTCCCGAATCTATTGAAACTGCGGGTGGGATCTCGATATGGGAAGCTGGAGTAAACGAATCGTATAGCCTGGGGGGGTTTGTTAATGCCGTAGTTGTGTTCCCAGCGAAAGAGCCGAGAACCTCTTGTTCTCCAGCTGTTACAACGTTTTTCGTCGGTTTTCTACGTCTTCCATAATTGCGTTTATTAGCTGAGGCTTGCGCGACATGAACTCTGGCATTCCTTCCCACATTAATTCCTGTGGCTAGTTCTTGTGCTGCGTTCACTGCTTCATGCAGTGATTTTGGTCCCCGAACTCTGACCAAAGTCCTCAACTCGTCGTCCCGAATTCCTTCCAAAAATCGTAACTCTGCCATCCTATCAACGACATCCGTTGGGCAGGAGGGAAATGCAGTTGTAGCAAGTCGCTGTAACTCCAGTGCAAAATTTGCAAAACTTTCTCTCGCACCTTGCGATCTTCCACAGAACTGCACTTGGCTCGAGTAGGAGTCGACTCCAAAACGCTGTTCTAGCAACGCGATTAGCTCTCCGTATTGAATGCGATGACCTGGGGGGAAAACGCTTAGTACTGATGGAGCATTACCTCGCAGTTGTGTCGCCATGGCGTCAGCTTTCTCTTGCTCTGACCAGTTGTTATTTCGCGCTACAATCTCGAATTGTATTCTATAATCCGACCAGGATACTGTCCCGTCAAAAGGATTTAGATTGCAGACTAGCCCGACTGGTCCAGAGCTGACAGCTCCTGCATTTGAAGTTGGGGGAAACGAAGGCTGTCGTTTAAAATTCGAAGAAGGAGGTGGCATGAAGTTGAAGTTAGGCTGCCCGCCTAAGTTAGGATTAGGCTGTTGCATAAAATTCGAACTAGGTCGCTGAGTAAAATTATTAAATTTCGCAAAATTTTTTTTTTTTTTGCAAAATTTAACTAGAAACACAACACTCTTAATGAAGAAATAGCTAACGACTCATTAGTCTATAATGATTCATTATAACCTGCAGACACATAGCCATTTCTTTAATTAAATTGTACTGTCAAACTGGTTTTGATTTACTTACGACATTAAAGAAGAGATATGGATGGAATCAACGCAATAAACTTTGTTTTTAATAATTTTAATTTTTATTTATTTTATTTCATTTAACGATTGAGAAATGAAAAAAAAAACATTTTATTAAAAAATATTTTGACATAATTACTTTGTGCTTTGCATTTCTTCTTCTTGTTTTTCAAATCAACAGATGCACAGCGGAGCTCCATACTTAAATTATATGCTAAATCTAGCACATTTTTCCTCATTATAGCTATAATGAAGGAAGAAAACACTTCATTAGTGTACTTCATTATCGTCTGACTTTTGAGCCATAATGACGTATACTGTGTGACACACGGCATTTTAATGAATAGTTAGTACTGTGTGTGCTATGTGTGTAGGGTATAACATTCAATAGTCTTCTTTAGATCCAGCTCATCTGAACATAGTAGTTTTTCTTGCTGTGTTTATTGTAGATACCCAAGAGAATACGATCACGCATTAGGCTTTCCTCTTGAACACCAAAGTCACTAGATTTCTCTAATTTCTTCAGATCTTTTCGAAAGAGATCAAATAGTTCATCCTGATGTTGATTTCTTTTGTAAAACAGAAAACGTTCATGCACGATATTCCTTATCAGAAAACAATATTCCTTATCAGAAAACAATATTCCTGTCAGGCTTTGACAACTGTTGTTGTTGTTGCTGTTAGCTTTTGACTTTCTTTCGTAATCTACGGCATCTGGGTTGAAAGGGAATATGACACATTTTCGGAAGCCCTTTTTTATGACATCAGAAGTAGCTCCTTCACGAAATGCCATTCCAATTAATGGTCCGAATACAGCTTTCGTCAGTACCTTGTTTCCAGATTTATTTTTTCATTTGTAGACGATATCCCGCCAGCGTACTTTAAGTGGTCTAAAAACAGTAACGTCAGCTGGCTGAAGTATATGTGTTGCGTTTGGGTAGAGTGCAAAGTGCAAGATTTTATTTTTGGCGCACAACTTAGCAATCTCAAGCGTCAGATGGCTCTTGTGGCCGTAAACCAAAAGTAAAACTGGTAACTTTATGTTTTGCTTCCGTAGACAGGGTAAAAAAACATTCGCCAGATACTCAAAGTACGTGCTACCACGCATCCACCCCTTTTTGGATCTGCCAATCCCCCAATCATCTGGTACATTCTTCTGCAATGGGAAAACTATCATGCCAGGAACAACTTCCCTGCTGCACTGAAGTTAGCCATCACCGTAATGGCTTCCTTTTCTTGTCCAGTCTTGATTTCATACAGGTGCTTGAATGAAATAGGTCCTAATTCTTTGCCTGTTTTTGGACAAGTTTGAAATCCGCTCTCGTCGGCATTATAAATTCTAGAGCCATCTTCTAGAATATCAAGGCATCCTTCAGTTTCCAGATACTTATGTAGTTCTTGGAACCACTCACGTATGTTGTTCTCCGACACTGTTGCTCTTGCTGTTTTGATAGCCTCTGCATTCCGCTCAGAAATGGAACTGATCCTTCGCAGGAATCTTTTAAACCATTTTCCCAAGGGGTTGAGTTTGTAAAAGGGTTTGGCCTTTTATCCGTTTCAATGATGTTTTTTACTTTTTCAAATAGTGTTCTCCTCCTTAATTGAAACCCCTTCTTGGCATACGCGTTGATCCATTCAGCAAGGAGCTGTTCTTCTGCTTTGCTGAGGGTGGTCGGCGGGCACATCCGTCTGCTATCCGGTGATTTTCCTTTTATCTAACATACAATTAACATACAAGGAAGTCATAGAATCTCATTAAATTGAGTGGTGATTTATGTATGCAGATGTATACCTTGTTGTGTAATGTTCCGAATGGTATGCCATGGTCTCTTGAAGCTTTCCTTAGGGAAATTCCTTTTTCTCGGACATCGTCTATAGCCGCTCGAAGATCAGACTCAGCGTATTGAAAGAACATTTTCTTAGTCGCCATAATTGAATCTGACAATAAACAAAGATTAGGTGAGAGCAAATAGAAATGAAAAATTTTATAGATCAACTATAAGGGCAACGCACTGTGAGCCAATAGTTAATCAACTGATCAGTAACTGGATTTCTAGAAACCAGTAATTGATCACAGCTGATCAACTTTTGAAATTTACACATTTAATAGTCCTAGTAGTTGACCAGCCAGATTTGCCACGTTAAAAGTAAACAATCCGAAAAGTTGAAAATATTTCCTCGAATTATCATCCTTGCGCTATGACAAACAGTAAAAATACTGAAAATATAAATTTTAAAACACAAGATGCAAGTGGATTATTTTCCCTTGGTGTACTTACCAGCAGCTAATTGTAACACTCCGAACACACGAGTTATAGTACAATAAAATTTCACAATGACGTGCTCTGTAGCGAACAACCCACATAAATGCGAAAACAGTTGGAACAACGTTCAGACAAAATATTATGTCTAATGCCACACTTTACCTGGTATTGATGATAAGAACGATAGACTTGAAGCCGAGAAATATTTTACAAGCTTAGATCTACGGTCCGGGTATCATTAAATACATATTGAAGAAGGATGAAAATATTTTACATCGTTTGTAACTGCCGGTCAATACGAATATAATCGGATGCCATTCGGGTTAACTAATGCTCCAAGAACAATTCAGCGGTTCATGAGTCAAATTCTGCGACCAATTGACGGCATCGTTACAATTTATTTGGACGATGTATTATTGCATGCTACAATAATTCCGGAAGCACTAAACGGTATAAAGAAAACACTTAAAATATTTTGCGAAGAAGGAATAACACTGAATTTAAAGAAATGTTCATTTTTGATGACAACGGTTACATATCTGGGGTTTGAAAGTAAATCCTGGAAATGATAAGATAATTTCGGTCGAAAAACTTGCATCACCAAAAACTGTTCATCAAGTTCGTCAATTTCTTGGGTTAAATCGTTATTTTCGGCAATTCGTTGAAAATTATGCTATAATTGTAAAACCATTAACCATGTTGATTAGGAAATCTGTGGAGTGCAAATGGACCGAAAAATAAGAGCAAGCTTTCCAGAAATTAAGAACTCTTTTGTTTGCACGGCCAGTACTTGCTTTGTACAGTCCAGAAGCCAGAACTGAAATCTATACAGACGCTAGTATACTAGGTTTGGCAGGAATATTACTTCAGGTACAAAATGACGGCAGATTACATCCTATAGTGTATTTCAGCGGACAGAAAAAAGACTCCGAAAATAAATTTCATTCATACGAACTAGAAACTTTGGCCGTAGTGTAGTCCCTAAAGAAGTTTCGATCCTATGTGTTAGGAATTAAATTCACCGTAATTACAGATTGTAATGCACTGAACGCCTCAAAAGATAAGAACCAGCTGATACCCAGAATTGCTCGTTGGTGGTTACAATTGCAAGAGTTTACGTTGATGTGAAATATCGACCAGGTGAGCGTATGAAACATGTGGATGCGTTAAAGCGTAACCCACCAATTGATGACGAAATTATAATGAGAATAAGTAGATTGGGTCTTGGCAGGACAATTAACAGATATGAAAGTTCATGAGATCCGCAAAGCACCGAAGACAGGGTATGAGAAAAACATCTGCAAGAACTACGCATTAAGAGAAGAACGTCTACAGAATTATTGCCTGTCGAATACAATGGATCGTACCACGAGGAATGAGACAACAGATAGTTAGAGCTACGCTTGACGAATTAGGTCATTTTGCACTGGAAAACACTCTCTACAGATTGTGTGAGTTTTACTGGTTTCCCAGAATGAGGGAATACGTAAAGAGATATATTTCTTGCTGTATAAGGTGCCTGTATAATAAAAGAGTATCCGGAAAAAAAGAGGGGTACCTGCATCCTATTTCAAAGGAATCAGAGCCAATGAAAACAATTGATCATTTGGGCCCATTTCCGAGAAGTCAAAAGAAGAATTGCTACATTATTGCTATCATCGATGCATTTAGAAGGTTTTCATTTTTGAGAGCAGTTAAAACAACGAACTCGACTTCTGTACTTCAGTACTTTAAAGAGTTGTTTTCTATATTTGGGGCTCCAAAAATAATTATTTCCGACCAAGAAAGTGCATTCACTTCAAAGAAGTTCCAAATGTTTTGTCAACAGAATAACATTAAACATATTAAAAATACAGTTGCTACATACAGAGCAAATGGCCAAGTTGAAAGGTTAAATTGGTTAATTTTGAAAGCACTGATGAGAACTATACTCGAAGAAGAACTTTGGGATGAGAATATCCGAAAGGTTCAGTTTTCAATAAATAATAGTGTTAATAAAAGTACTGAACGATGAAATTGAGCTCGCATCGAGTTTAATCCAAGATCTGCTGATTGAAGGAGAGAATGCATCTCGTAAAATAGTTGAAGGACAACGAGGACCAAAGAAACATTTTGACAAGAGACGCAAGAAGGTGAGAAAATATAAAGAAGGTGATATGGTCTTAATTGAGGAAAACGAGCCAAAATCTAACTATAGCAGAAAACTGATCCCTACGTATAGTGGTCCTACGGTAGTGTTGTATAATTATTTCCCCATTTAGCGAAGATTATTTTCAAAACGTTTTTCTAAATGTTTTCATGTTACAAAATAACCCATATGTAAGTTTCTTTGTGATCGTAACAATTGCAAAGATAAATAAAATAAAAGAATTTTATGCACACTGATTAATGCCCGGTCAGCATAAATAAAAAATGACCTAGTGGCTGATCAGAATTTATTGCAGAGTGACTTACTTTCGCAATAATGACGTACTTTACAGGTAAACAAAGCGAAGTAGGAAATAAAAATAATCTTGTTTGGAAACATCAAAAAATTCTGGCACAGAAATTACGCGTAGTCGACTCTGCATTTTTTTAATAAACTTATTAATATCGAGTGCAGTAAAATGAGTTGAGTTTTGTTTTGAGTCTTGAGAGCAAGGAGAGTTAGTGTTCGACGAACCTGAAAAGAAAAAGGGGGAATTTATCAAATTAAAAATCAAAGTATGCAACGCATGTTACCGGCACCTGGAGTATGCCACAGGTGCAAAGATCCCCCGATGATCTAAAATGAGAAAAGGGAAATGAAGATAAATAAATGAAATACAAAAAATTTGAACTATTAATACAAACAAAGTAACAAATGAACTAATGAACAAATAAATTTAAAACTATATAGCATTCAAGATTTTTTTTTTCATACCAACAACACCAAAACAAATAACAATGAATACAGGGAAGTACGATTAAATTAACTATAATTCAATCAATTCACCCGCCACAAGATAAGAAAACGCATAGAACTCATCAATCAGGTAATCGATAAGGTTTTACTGAAGATTAGTGGACATTTCAGGTGAAAAAACACCCAAACAAGCTCACCTGTACAGGTGTCCACCAACCTTGAAAAACAACATAAAACATCACTAAATCCACAAACTGGTATTACATACCTGAAGATTATAACATCCCTCGATGAAAACAGCACAAACAGCACTACAATACACTATTAAATTTAAGAAATTTAATAAAATCACTTCGCGCGCGTTTGACGTTTCTCGATTTATAAACACGGCGAAACTTCATGTTCCCATGACATTTGACGTGTTAAACCGGGGTAGAATCTTCGCGCGATTCTAATGGCCGCGTTCGTTTCGCGGTATTTTTCGCGGGATTCGCGTAATTCGCGATTTTTATATTTACTATTCACACTAACGAGTGCGAAAGAGAAGTACCGTGCGAACAAGACAAAACAGCAAAAGTCATGAGAGGAATTATTTGGAATGAACTAAAAATGGCGCGTCGATAAAGTAGACCAGAAATTCGTAAAAATTAATGAAAATCAAGAAAATTAAGATTAAATCTTTATGGTAAACATGCCAAAAAATGTAAAATCCATTTTGGCATATACCAATAATAATCAAAGGTCTTAATTTATATACAAAAGGGCAATATTTTGATAATTTCACATTATGGATAGTGAAATTGAAACAAATTTGTCTATAAAAGGCGTGTCATTCCTTCATTCGATCTCTTTTTCTTTCGAGTTGTCATTTAGTTAAAATATGCCAAGTTGGTCATAATTTACTTTATATGCAAGTGTTTTTTGGGATTAATAGTGCTTCAGTCATTTTTTGAACTTAGAGTTTTTTTCATAAAATTTTTCATCAGTTCTACGGAAGAATTTGAGTGAAAATTCTGGCTCTAAATTTTGTAGCCATTGTAATTTGTGTATTGCACGAATCGACAAAGGAATTCAATAAATTGGTGTTCTATAAAGAATTTATTGCTAATAATCATCAAAAGGTAACTATTTTATTCATTTTCTAAACAATTTGAGGTTAAGGGACAAAAGTAATCGCATGCCATAAGGGTACAATTACTGGTCATAGATTAACCAAACAAATTGAAATTTAACTAATAAATTTTTCCTTTCAGCATTTATTAGGTGTATTAAATTATAATTTATTGTGGTGACATTTTGTTAAAAATATGCCTATATGGTATCTTTAGCAAGACATGTCTAAACGATAAAATATAGCTAGAATAAATTATTGAAATTGAATTTAAGTTAAGAGTGAAATTTTTTTTTAAACAATTACATGAATTGCATATGTGTGTCAGTTATTAAGAATATTTGAGTAGATTTTTTGTTTATTTTACTTTCATTAAGGAATTTGAAATTTTGAATTGTGCTAAATTTAATTTTAAGCGTAAAATTAGTAAATTTGTTAAAGTTAATGAATTTGATGATTAAAAAAAATGAATGACAACCAATGATATATTTTTTTTTTATCGCTACACCAACTACCCACCATTTTGAAATTTTCAGAACACCACAAATGTCTATGTTGCTTATCGGAATCAACGAAATTTGTGAATTTGTAAACGTAAATCATTATATGTCAATTACAGGAATTGACATATGGTGAATTAAAGTTTTTGTTTGTTCTCTTTGCATAATTTCAAAACATTATTTTGGTGGTTCCATCCAGGAATTCGTTGGCTCATTCATTCGTTCATCCAATTCATTTATTTTGTTCATTACACTAAATATCGCATTTTGGGCACAAAATATAAGTCCCAATAGTTTCACATTGTTCAGAGGTGAATCTAGTACTTTTCAAGTCACGTATATTTATCAAGTCAAATTCTACTAACTTGCTGCAAAAATCAGTTTTAGTAGAATTTGAGTAAGTTTCAAGTTAATTTCTAAATTCTAACGAAACTTAATTCTAAATTTAGCACAAGTAATTTGCATTTGGTTAAAGTTTAATCAGAATTCAATTAAGTATACTCAAATATATTAAGACAAATTTGACAATGACAGAATTAAAGGCAATATTAAATAAGGAACAGGCATTGAGAAGTCGTCTGCAAAAAACGATCGAGAATGGAAAACGAACATTACTCGAAACACACTCAAAGGGCTATTTTGAAGCTAAGCTTTCCGAAATCAGGCGAGTGTGGATGGAATACGAACAGAGTGATCAGGTGATCAATGAACACATTATTGAAAACCCTCCAAAGAACACGCCAAAATACATTCAAGATGAGACATTTAGTAAATTAGAAACAGACTACTGTATATATATAGGTGGACTGTATGATGCAATCCATCCCACAACAGAATTGACAGATTCCACATTATTATTAGCACAGCAAACACGTATGGAACAACAACAACAACAGAATGTTCTCCCAAAAATTACATTACCAAAATATGGTGGCGATTATGATAGCTGGCGCTCCTTCCATGATTTGTATATAGCTGTAGTACACAATAACACAAATCTGAAAGATGTCCAAAAATTATACTATTTAAAAGGGTCTTTACACGGAGATGCAGAAAAGCTATTACGGCATACTCTAATTACGAACGAAGATTACCTACCCGCATGGAACAAATTAAAGGCGAGGTATGAAAATAAAAAGATCTTAGTGAATCATCAATTGAAGCTGTTAACAAATCAACCAAAATTAACTACAGAGACAGCTGCTGGCTTAAAATCTTTGATTGATACTACAGAAGAGTGCATGGAGCAATTAAGGGGCCTTCAAGTGGACACATCAAAATGGGATGTGCTACTTATATATCTAATAGTACAAAAACTACCTTTTATAACATTAAGGTTATGGGAAGAGCATCAGGGAGCATCACAGGAGCTTCCTAAATATCAAGAGTTTAACTCCTTTTTAGACACTCGATTGAAAGTACTAGAGGCAATTTCAGATACACTGGTGCCCAAACCAAGTCAAGCCAAAGGTATCAACAAACCAACTACAACCAAGACATATCATGTAGTTAACTCCACAAAATGTTCTGCATGTAATGGAGATCATTTCTTACAAAAATGTACAAAATTCTTAAGAATGGATGTACAAAGCAGAAAGAAATTCGTTGCTACAAATAAACATTGCTACAATTGTCTTTCTAAAAAGCATTCAGTCACAGAATGTTCAAGTAGGTATAGGTGTCTCAAATGCAAGAAAAGACATCATACCACACTGCACGAGGATGTAAAAGCAAGCAATTTGCATCCCAGGAATGTAGAGGCAATCAATCTACATAACAACACTGATAATGAGGCCAGGCAAACAAGACTAGTAATTAGTACTAATACTGACACATCACAAGTGACTCAAACTTATATGAATAGGGAGAGATCATATGCCTTATTATCAACAGCGTTAGTTAAAGTGAAAGCTGAATCAGGGAAATCACATACACTTCGATGTCTTATCGACTCAGGGTCCGAGTGCTCGTTTATTACCCAGGCTGCATGCCATAAATTACAGGCCAACTGCAGATCGACAGCGGTAATGGTTACAGGACTAAATAAAAGTTCAATGAGCAACCTGGATAAACAAACCAAGCTATGGTTACAATCCTGTGGTCCAAACAAGACAAAAATTGAAGAAACCTTTTTAGTGATTAACAACATAACAGATAATTTGCCAACCAAATCAATTGCCAAGGGAAATTATCAACATTTAGATAAACTAGAATTAGCAGATCCCACCTATTGGAAGCCTGGCAGAATAGACGCTCTACTAGGTGCCAAGGTATACGCTAAGATTATACAAGAAGGAGTTGTACAAGGCACAGACACTAGTCCAACAGCAATAAGGACAATTTTCGGTTGGATACTCCTCGGGACTGCAGAGAAGATAACGAATGAAAACCATGTTAAAACATTCATGGCTACGACTAAAGAGCTAGATAAACAGCTCAGACAATTCTGGGAAACAGAGGAAGTTTCCACAAATCGCATCCTAACAAAGGACGAACAACTATGTCAAACCATATATGAAAGTACATGCAGTAGGTTAGACACAGGAAGGTATCAAGTGAAACTACCTTTTATAGATAACACGATACCAATTTTAGGTAACTCTAGACAGCAGGCAGTCAGGCGTTTTGAGAGCCTACAAAGGCAATTCTCAAAAAACTCTGAATTTCAATCTGATTATGAAAAAGTCTAGATGAATATATTGAATTAAAGCACATGGAAGAAGTAGACTTACCAAAGGACCAAGAGCAGCATTACTACATTCCACATCATGCTGTGTTTAAAGATAGCACCACAACTAAACTACGCGTTGTATTTGATGCCTCTGCAAAAACGACGAATGGAATGTCGCTTAACAAGTTTCTGTTAAATGGACCAACTCTTCAGCCTACGTTGTTTACAACACTATTAAATTGGAGAAAATATAAAATTGTAATGAATGCAGATATTGAAAAAATGTATCGCATGATTCAAGTACATCCGGATCATCAAGAGTATCAAAGAATTGTATGGCGACACCCAAAAACAGGCATGTTAACAGATTACAAACTGAAGACAGTGACCTTTGGTACCACGTCTGCTCCATACTTAGCTATCAGAACACTCCAACAACTAGCTGAAGATGAACGTCACAAGTGGCCTCTAGCAGCAGAAGCAGTATATCAAAACTTCTACGTGGATGATTTGTTAGCTGGAGCTGATAACTTGAATCATGCAAAGATGTTACAACATGAACTTATTCAAATGTTGAAATCTGCAGGTTTCAATTTACGTAAATGGTCTAGCAATGACAATAGGCTGCTACACGATCTCCTTCCAGAACACAGAGAGCTAAAAAATTCATTTACGTTTTCAGAAACTGAGTCAATAAAAACGCTAGGAATTATATGGCTTCCTACGCAGGATTCCTTCACCTTTAGAATTAAACCTCTGTCTGAACCTACAATTCTAACGAAACGAAGTATTCTGTCAGGAATTGCATCGTTATACGATCCACTAGGCTGGTTGGCTCCGGTTGTGGTAGAAGCCAAAATCCTAATGCAGAATTTATGGATAACAGGCTCATCATGGGATGATTTTGTCCCAGAAACAATTAGTCAGCAATGGAGAACCTTTGTGGCTAATCTACAAATACTAGAACAAATTCGCATCCCAAGATGGGTACAGTATACTACAGGAGCACGTATGCAGATTCATGGATTCTGCGACGCTTCATCAAAGGCATATGCTGCAGCAGTGTATTTGCGAGTGGAGCAGAAGAATGGTGAAATAGTGTCACACTTACTAACTGCAAAAACTAAGGTGGCTCCTATTAAACCAACAACAATACCACGGCTAGAGCTGAACGGTGCCCTATTACTGACAAAGCTAATTAAAGTTGTAGTGCAAGGCATGCATTTACAAGAAATTCCAATAGTAGCTTGGACGGACTCCATGATTGTCATGCATTGGATTAAAGAACATCCATCTAAATGGAAAATTTATGTCGCCAATAGAGTAGTAGAAATCCAAGACTCATTGAAATACAATCATTGGCGACATATCTCATCAAATCAAAATCCAGCAGATATAGCGTCACGAGGAATTTCATCTACTCTCTTGGTAGATAACAAATTATGGTGGCATGGCCCAACATGGCTCATACAAGCGCAAGAAAAATGGCCAAAGCACAATCCAACGATAGAGACAACAATACTTGAGCAAAAACCTCTGTCAACAACTAGTCTATTAGTAAATATAGAAGACAACATCCTGCTAAGATACTCGTCATTCACACGTTTAGTACGTGTCTTAGCAACAATACAACGATTTTGCTACAATTGTAAAAATCCCAAAACCAAAAGGGTTCAGTTTCTCAGTAGCAATGAGTGTAAGCAAGCCGAAAAAACCATATTTAAGTTGGTTCAATTGACAGCATTCCCAGAAGAATATGAAAACTTATTACAAAAAAACCTTTATCTAAGGGCAGCAAACTTCTCAGACTAAACCCAATGTTGGATAATGATGGATTAATGAGAGTCGGAGGTAGATTAGAAAATGCGTTGTTACCATATAGCAGGAAACATCCAATACTATTGCCACGAGATCATCCTGTAACATTAATCTTAATCGACAAGCTACACTTAGAAATGTTGCATGGAAGTACAGCTGTGGTTCTTAACGCTAGTCGAAATTCAGTTTGGATTCTAGACGGAAGACGCTGCATTTCAACTAGATTACATAAGTGCGTCAAATGCTTCAGACAACGACAGGCAACGACGTCACAGCTAATGGGTAATCTGCCAGCAGCAAGAGTTAACATCTCTAGACCATTCTCCAAAGTTGGAATTGAATATGCGGGACCAATCACAATTAAGGCATCAAACTTAAGAAATGCAAAATTACAAAAGGCATATTTTTGTCTGTTTATTTGCATGGTAACAAAGGCAATACACTTGGAATTAGTGTCCAGTCTGACATCCGAAGCCTTCATTGCCTCATTAAAAAGATTTATAAGTAGAAGAGGCCTATGCAATGACATCTATTCGGACTGTGGCACCAATTTTATTGGAGGCAAATCCATCCTAGAAAGGGAACTTCAAAAGGCCATCAAAGAAGCATGGCCAGAAGCAGCTGAATACTTAACATCAAAATCAATCAATTGGCATATGAACCCACCTGCGGCCCCTCATTTCGGAGGATTGTGGGAAGCTGGTGTGAAATCCACAAAATACCATCTGCGTAGATCGATTGGGAACTCAACCCTCACCTTTGAAGAATATGCTACGCTGTTAACACAAGTAGAAGCCTGCCTTAATTCAAGGCCATTATGTCAAATCAGAAATGATCCAAACGACCAATTAGTTCTAACTCCTGGACATTTTATCATTGGACAATCATTACACGCTGTACCAGAACCAAACTACACAACTGAAGAAGCAAGTTATTCCAGCAGATGGAAACATGTCCAGCAAATGATTCAGCAATTCTGGAACTACTGGTCCAAGGATTATTTGAACCAGCTGCAAAATAGACCTAAATGGTGTAATACAGAACCTAATCTTCAAAAAGGAGACGTAGTATTGCTGAAAGGCGAGAATACATCACCAACACTGTGGCCTTTAGGAATTATCGAAGAAGTGTATCCAGGTTCTGATGGTCTAGTACGAGTAGTCAAAATAAGAACTCAAAGAAGCACATTCACTAGACCAGTAACCAAAATTTGTCGTTTACCAAGTGATTAAGTGTTAATTAACAAACATGTGTTGTCCTAGCACATCCGTTAATTGTTGTGTTGTCCCATAATAATAAAAGACATAGTACTAATTCATTTATTTTACAGATGTCAGAATATAACGACAATACGGACATCCTAGACCTCTATGAGGACGTTGATTTTGATTGGCCACTGCAGGACAGTGTCCTCGACCCTAGCTGGTACGTGGAAGAAGGCTGCGATGTTTTAACTGGGCAACCCAAAAGGAAGACAGAAAATCCAAGTACTTCAACGACAGCTATCGATAACCAGGTGGATCAGGACATTTTGGATATCTATGATGACCTCAACTTTAATTTTTCGCTGCCTAGTAGTCCTGTCAATTCCGGATCAAACTCAAATGAGTTAAACAAACTGCTCTCCGACATCATGGAAGCGACAGCAGAGCCTAAACAAGCTGTAGAGGCGAATCCTGCCCCATCCACGTCAACAGCAGCAACAACTGTTCGGCCAGCTGGTCTACTGGAAGCAGCAACTCCACAAACAGCCCCAGTGATGAGCGAACCTGCAATTATAAACGGAGCCAAAGTAACAAACCTACAGAACCTCAGGGTCTCCTCCAACATGAAAGAAGTAAAGATGAGGGCAGAAAATTCGTTCCAGAAATTCGTCACCCGAGAGAACATAGACATCTTTCTGCCAAAAAAGGTTATTCAGAGAATAGATTTTGCACAAATCCAACAAAGACGAAATAGACAAAAGGTAATTAATTTACCAGATCGCTATCAAGTCACGTTGAGAGTTCTTGCGGACGGAACATTAAAATTATTCAAGTACCACAAACGAGGCATCAATACAATTAATCAGCGGTTGAACATGGCTGTTCAATGGGGGGGAGAATGTTCGACGAACCTGAAAAGAAAAAGGGGGAATTTATCAAATTAAAAATCAAAGTATGCAACGCATGTTACCGGCACCTGGAGTATGCCACAGGTGCAAAGATCCCCCGATGATCTAAAATGAGAAAAGGGAAATGAAGATAAATAAATGAAATACAAAAAATTTGAACTATTAATACAAACAAAGTAACAAATGAACTAATGAACAAATAAATTTAAAACTATATAGCATTCAAGATTTTTTTTTTCATACCAACAACACCAAAACAAATAACATTGAATACAGGGAAGTACGATTAAATTAACTATAATTCAATCAATTCACCTGCCACAAGATAAAAAAACGCATAGAACTCATCAATCAGGTAATCGATAAGGTTTTACTGAAGATTAGTGGACATTTCAGGTGAAAAAACACCCAAACAAGCTCACCTGTACAGGTGTCCACCAACCTTGAAAAACAACATAAAACATCACTAAATCCACAAACTGGTATTACATACCTGAAGATTATAACATCCCTCGATGAAAACAGCACAAACAGCACTACAATACACTATTAAATTTAAGAAATTTAATAAAATCACTTCGCGCGCGTTTGACGTTTCTCGATTTATAAACACGGCGAAACTTCATGTTCCCATGACATTTGACGTGTTAAACCGGGGTAGAATCTTCGCGCGATTCTAATGGCCGCGTTCGTTTCGCGGTATTTTTCGCGGGATTCGCGTAATTCGCGATTTTTATATTTACTATTCACACTAACGAGTGCGAAAGAGAAGTACCGTGCGAACAAGACAAAACAGCAAAAGTCATGAGAGGAAATATTTGGAATGAACTAAAAATGGCGCGTCGATAAAGTAGACCAGAAATTCGTAAAAATTAATGAAAATCAAGAAAATTAAGATTAAATCTTTATGGTAAACATGCCAAAAAATGTAAAATCCATTTTGGCATATACCAATAATAATCAAAGGTCTTAATTTATATACAAAAGGGCAATATTTTGATAATTTCACATTATGGATAGTGAGTGAGTGAGCCGATAAGAAAAACGATTAAGATTTAAGTGAAAAAGTTCCGAGTTAAGAAAGTGTATACCGTACAGTTGAAAAAGAAAAATTTGGTAGCGTATAATTGGAATAATAAAAGTTGAATTGTGTGAATTGATGTACAATATCTGTATGTGCGAATTACAAAAATAAAACGAAATAATAAAGTTTAATTATGTGAATTGGAGACTGTTTATTTGTGAATCGTTATATAAAGCCCCCATCCCCTTTTCTCGCGGTGTATAAAATCCTAACACCACAGTAGTTAAAAGTATTCTACCCAACGACCGTTATGTTGTACAGGATATTGAAAGTTCTCATCGAACATCAAAGAAGGGAACTTATGAACGTATTGTAGCGGTAGACCGTATGAAGCCCTCGTGTACCCCTGGCGGATTTCGGATGAAACAAGAAGCGAAAGTGGAGAATAATGCGTGGTGATTTCAGACACAGAAGGAAATTTCTGCCCCTCTAACTCGAGGCGAGTTAATCCAGGAAGGCCGAATGTAGGAGACACGGAAAAATTAAAAAAAAAAGGTATTACGGATGTCAAGCGGAAGTGTTAAATTTATTTGTTATATATGTATAAAAAAAAGTGAATAAAAAAATATATGAAGAAATAGAATTTTGAGTACTTACATTATTATATAAAATAAAACTTATTCGACGACCTAAAGTATTCGGGTGAGTTTTCACTGAGCAGTGTTAGTATTTGTTGCTTTGACGAAGTCCCTCATATATATTGTTGCTAATTTGGAATTGGTGTCAGAGCGGGGTTCGTTAGAGGTTGGTGTTTCTCCTCTGATGAAGTGTGTGCCTTTGTGCAGAAATCTGGTATTTGGGAATTCTCTGTCCACTAGATTTGGTTCTTCTGCCTAATGAGGACTTTCCGTTGCTGGATTTGGTGTTTCTACCGGTAACCGGCACTTTCACCTCACAACTGGAATTGATGTTTCTGCCAGTGTAGCACCCATGCTCTTCACAAATGGCGCCCACCTATTTTTTTTTTTTTTATATTTATTTTGAGATTCATATATTCATGGAATCCCCAAGTGAACAAAGTGCTCATGTGTTTTCTGCATTTCAGACCAGATTGGTTCACGCTGGGAATAAAAGACTTATGTATTGTGTCATTATTTTAACCTTCAGGAATACACGCATTTAACTGTTTTTAAAGTTAATTCAAATGTTTTATATTTTTCATTTTCTTACAATTGGTTTCTTGTAAATATCATTTAAGATAACAAAATTAAATGATTAAATTCAGCACTAATTTTTACTTATTAATTAAGTTCCTGTTCTCAGTGTAAAAAGAATAACAAAATAAAATATTTTATATACTACTTATAGGGCCGTTTCAATAATTCAATTTGGACTGGCGACAAAACAACTCTAGCATTTTCCCGCTTAAGCTGAACTGTGCTGAAAGCGTATTCTTGAAAAGGTTCACAATGCTCGCTCAATAATCTCGTACATATTCTTAGCACAGACAGTTATATTTTTAGTATGTTTTAAAAATACTGTTTGTGAATATCTAGTAGATTTTGTATTATATATCTAATATCTTTGACTTTTTTTTCAAATAGGTTTTGAGTGGTGGAGGTAAACATTATTGCAATATTTACTTCTTTTAATAGTTCGATAATCGTACAAAATTACAAACTTAAGCGAAATGTTTTGGCATGGATACAAATCGCAAATTTTGGGAAATAACGCCTAAGCGGCTATCACTAATCGCCACATCCAAAACCCTCGAGAATACTTCCCAAGCCATGAAACAGAAATCTATATGTGTGCGTTCGGAGTCCGTTTTCTAAAATGTTATATATTGATACTTATGGAAAAATGCTAAACATTGGTTTTATATATGCCATAGAGCCTAAACTACTATCCATACAGTAAAATAGTCTTCTAGTAATTTACAGCTTGATTCCTTATGTTCCCAAGGGTTACACTTCCTATATACCTTACTTAACAAAATAATAAAATAGTTTTGATTACAAATTAATCTTACCATTTTACGCTCAATACCTCCCAGCTGAGTGATAATTGCATGTGTGTATGTGCAGCCGGAGTCCGAATCTGTAGGCAGCTACATTCGATATAATCAGCCCACGGCATGCCCTGACGGCACAGCGACATTACAATGATTACTCAGTTCATAATTTTTGTTTGAGGAATCGTAGTCATTTGGTTAAGATACATTTTTTTAAATAATTTTGTTAGGAAAGGTATGACAATCTTACTACGGTTCGGAAGATAAGAAAGCAAGCTAAGCTTAAGATTATCACAACACCATTTTTCTGTATGAATAGTAGTTTAGGGCGGAGAAACTATTCAAATCAAACTTTTGTCAGTTTTACATAAGAACACTGCAAATATTTTAGAATGGTAGGACTCCGTTGGGGCTGTCTTGTGGTAGTGAGGGAGTCTGTTTCATGACTTGTGAAGTATTCTCGAGTGTTTTGCCACAACCAAATTAGATTTTGCATTGTTTGGTTTCCGTATTTAAGAAAATTGCAAATTTTAACAAAACATGGACTAGAAATAAAGAAATTGCTTCGCACATTACAAATGTTTTAAATAAGATAAAATATTTATTGAGGTAAACATTTCATTGAAATTGCATTAAAATTGCAAGTAGGGAAAATGTGCGGCATAGCAGTAGGAAGATTAGTAGGAAATTGATGCAAATCGACGATAAAATGCGAGTGCACAGTGAAATTGCAACATACTCCAATAAGTTAAGTTCGTGGAATGCAAAGAACGACAGTGCGTATGTACTTCAATCCAGCCAAAGAACAAATAATTGCAAGAACTCTCAGCGGTTTCGGCTTCCCTCCTGCCTGAGTAGTCGTGAAATATGAAAATTATTATAAATATAAATATATTTAATTGAATTTTTTCGGAACGTCTACAGCCACCAATAATGCACACGAATTCCGAAGAAATATGTTAGATTTCAAATTTATAAATGAATTCTTTCCTACATTGAAAAGAATTTATAAAGAGAGGCCTCAGACAAAAATCTGTGCTGATCTGTAATGAATTTTTGCCTGTATTGAAAATTTTTTTTTGGTTCGTACCCATAATATATTAAGCCGAGATTAGTGAGTTATTGCGGTTAGCTACGAGCTCTTCAATACATCACTTTCTTAGTACTACCGTCGATATCTCGGTATTTATTGTCTGTGCTTACAGCTTTGAAACTAATATCGTTATAAGTCGTTTTGTAACTAAATGCGAAATGATAGCTTTTTTGGTACATTATGACTTTAATCTTTGAAAGGATAAAGTCTAACTTGTCGCCCAAAGCGGAGTATGCATTAAAATCACTTGGATTCATTTGAATAATAACCTCCATTTGATTCAAAAGTTTGATTAAATGTTGCGGGTTATATATTTCTAGATTATTTAAGTAGCAATCAATTGTAGAATATCAAAGTTCACCTCCTGAATTAAGGAGTGTCCGGTTCGGAGTAATTGTGTGTGATAATTTAAATGTTCTTACTCAAATTAAGAATCATCTTGATGGCAACAGCATTTATTTTATTTATAATCTGCAGTGCAGATATCACTCCACAAAGTAATGCGATCAATTTTAAAAATTGCATTGGATATTTCAAATATCAATGTCTACCTCTTCACAATATGTAATTTTTGATCATTACTAAGAATTTCAGTTGCAGTTAAGTTTTAAGTGTTTACTTTTCTTTTGCTATAAAATACAGATGCTCTACTAGTTGCTAAACTGAATACTTTTCGCATATCGTGATCGTCACATAAAGAACAATGTGTCATATTTTTCATACTACGATCCGTTTCCCTTTTATTTTCATTAAAATTTTCTTCATGTCTATACTCTTCGTAACTATCTTGTTCGATCTTAGACCAGTTTTTATTATTTTTATATAAGTAACTTTTATTAAATTCATCCTTCTTTGTTTTTTTCCTATATATGTAAGTTATACATTTTCGACAAACTTAAAATGTTTAACTTTCAATGAAGGTGAAATAGAATCATAGCAAAAATTCCTTGTATTTGTATAGTCAATGTCCAATAAATACTTAATGATGCTTGTGAATTATCAGGGAAATGGAATAACTTAACATTGATTGATTGATTGAATAATATATTCCATTGGATGTGGAATATTATAATAATAGAACATGTAAGCTTTAAAATTCCATAGTAAATTACTATAAATACAGAAAAAATGCAGATTCTGGAATAATATGAATAGCGGATATCTCCCAAACTACCCATGATAGAAAGAATCTGATAGTGGATTTGAAAAGAGCGCGCCTAAAATACCCCTGAAAATATTATTAGCGCGAAATAGACAAAAATTGCTTTTGAGCTAAAACAATTTCTTCAGTGGATCAGAACTTTTTACACCATATTTCTTCTCACTTTTCCATTGGTGAGTACCCGCAGATTTTTACCCGAACTCTCAACGACCTCACTCCTGGAAATCACAAATATTTTCTTTTTCTAAAAATTTTTTTTCAATGTCTTCATGAACCCCATTTGTAGATATCATATGTGTATGTCCCTTTCTCTAATGTTTTATATTTATCTGGTTTGGTCCTAATTAATTAACTTCATTAATAGGCGAAGTGAAAAGTATCCCATTTTTATTTTGATCTATGCAGTTATCACACCGTTATATGTAAACTTTGGCACCTCTTTCTTCAGAAATCACACGTGGCAAGGAGACATTAATATTCTCGGCTTTCCTTACAGCCTACCCTTCATGCCTTAAGACAAATAGCTTTCTATTGTGCTATTTTTGTTTAGGGTAGAATTAGGGTAGCCATACATAAATTTCATTTTGCACTATATTTGGACACTGCTTTAAAGCACGTAGAGAACGTTGAGAACTGACATTTTGAACAAAGTATTTTTATAGTAAATGAAATTTCATAAATGGACTAAATCGGGCTACCCCTTCTGGGTGTTGCCATACAAAAATTGGGGTTTTTTACGTATCCTGGGAATATCAGTCCAAGATGTTTTTATTGTTCTGAAAAGTCATCAGAGTATGAAGTCCTACGAAACTGGTTACAACCGTTTTTACTATATGACGAACCGTTCTGGAAAAAGATGCGAAAAACCACTGTAAATATCAGACGTGCTAAGTGGGACCACACGAAATTATATATAACGGCATTCATATAGAGTGCCGTAAATCCCTGAGAACTCTTAGTCAATTCTCTTTTCTCAGGAGTCACCTACATAGGATGGAACTTGCTGACGATTCGGTATGCAGAGAATGTGGAGAGGAATGCAAAACGGTGACTCATTTTCTTTGCCACTGCATGAAGCTGGTAATTAGGGTTAGTAGCCTATTTTTAGCTTTATTAGAGCGTCCAGTTAGGATTTATGAGCGATTGTTTATAAATCGGGAGGGCGAACAATGGATCTTATTTACGGCCTACAGTCCAGGGACCCAGCGTGGTCTCAACCTCGTTTTCAAACAATCAAACAATCGTAGAAATTGGTGTTGGTTAGACCAATCCAAGCATTTTACATGTTTTCAGCAGTCACGGATCTTTCAGAATCCAACCTATACTCTCGAATAGATTTTTTGGCTTTTAGGCGATGGATTTCACAATCACGTGTGAAATTTACCTTATATTATCATTTACATTCTCATTAATGGTTACAGTCCCACAGACCCTACAGAAAACGAATTATCAGACCAACCTTTAAAACATAGTAACAGCTATTATTATATGACAAAGCACTATGCCATACACATATTATGTTTTATTGTAGTTGTTATCATTTACTGAGTTTTGAACTAATGACTGTGCTCCAGGAAATCATAGTTATCCAGATGGAAAAAAAAGAGCTTTAAAAGTCCTTTTTAAGCGCTTCTGAGGAAGCACAAAGCGCTTCAATCGTGCTTCATTTTCATAAAAATTTGAACATTACATGTCCGAAGAAACAAGCACTTGTTTCTAGCTTCGTTTTAATCGCTTGCTTTTAAAGCATTTTGTGTAAACAGCTGCTACAGTGTTGGCGAAAATAGTTACCATCGTTTCGCTTTTAATTACAGAAAATTTAAAGTTTGCCGATTATGATTGTGTGAAGTAAAAGAAAATCACATACTTAGTACATTTAATTCAATATGAAGCATAACATTGAATATATTAAACAGAAAATAAAAACAAAATAAAGGAAAAACTCGAGGTATGAAATTAAACATGTAGCTGCGGCGAAACGGACCTGGACAGTCTACTCTGAGAATTTTGGTACGTAGAGAGAATTTATTTTTAGCTTTTCGAAAGTCCGCTTTCATTTGTGCCTCATGGTCCGAGAAGCTAAAGTTATCCTTTGTTAAAGCAACTGAAAGGAAAAGTGCGTTACATTATTGATTATCTCGAACACAACAGTCAACACTCACAATAAACGAACTCCTTGAAGAACCTATACTTACAAATGGCAACTTTGTTATGACGACCATCCCAATTTAATTTTGAAACCACTTCCCCGGTACAAAATGCGTGGAGGTATTTACTTAACTCTTATGTATGATATCCCTAATGGAAACGTTTACATTAACTAGGATATATTTAACAATATTTTATTTATCTTACTATGGCTTCTTCTGGTATATCCGTAATTTCTCTTTCGAATTCTTCAAGTTCGCCAACATTTTTAATTGGGAATATATATATGTATATATATATGCAATCACTTGAGAAACGTCGCATGATTGCCGATGTAACTTTTGTTCACCAACTTTTAAACGAGAATGTTGATTCCCCGTTGTTACTTGACAAAACCTCTTTCCGTGATAATAGGCACAATTTAAGATGGCTATCTATATTGCATGTCAATTTCTCAAGGTCTAACTTTGGCATGTATGACCCTATTAATCGCATGTGTATTACTGTTAATAATTTGGCTAATCATCTCATTGTTAACGACTCTAAGCATGTCTTAAAAAAACGTCTATATAATATTTAATCTTTTTAGTTAGATTTAATTTAGATTTTTATATTTTGTTCTATGTCGCATTGCATGTCATTTTATCTGGTGTTTGGTCTATGTTTAGGTAACATACTAATACTAACACCGACTAAGTGATGAAACGCATGTAGTGTTGACCGTTTATTTATTAAACGTGTCCATGCAGCGAGCCTGTGTTAAGCTGGTTCTGATAGTCATAAAAAAAACAAAAACAAAATTGAGGAGTATTTATTTGGTAATGGTTTTTTGGTAATCCGATCTAAAATTACATTTTGTTGGAAAAGTGCGCTTTTTATTTCAGTAATTGAATTTTTAATTTCTTTAAACTCCGCTTTCAACTTTTGATTAATATCTCCTGAGAAAATTACGCAATACACTTTCACAAAAGACGTGCTTTGCTTGCTTGCTTAAAATTTTCGGGCCTATAAAATGAAACTTGAACCGTTATTAAATATAATTACTTTGATTTTCGTCAATTCCAACAGTTGCATTACATCGGAATACCGGCGTAGCTGTCTCGCCAAATTTCCTCTTCTTTGGAAGCTTATCGACTTCAATAAGTAGTGAAAGTCGGAATATGATAGATAAGAAAAAAAAAAAATATTTTACTTTAGATTAAACCATTATAGCTTATTTTACTTGACGTAAACTAGATTTTTACGACAGTTGGTTGGGCATGACAGTACCAGTATACAATACTAACTGACGCAACTCAATTGCTTTCCATTTGTGGACGTCATCAAAACCCCGAGGTTTTCGTCCAAATTCTTTCGTATATGTATATGCAGATAATATCAGAAGCTATTCATTAATGTGTTGTTTGCCTTCAGCACTTAATTTTGTTGTAAGATGATTTCCTTTCAATATGCTGACAATCAAATAATTTTTTTCATGACCTCGAAATCTATAAGGTGCGTGACATCTGTAGGAAATTGTGTCACGAACTTTAGTCCTATATCTTCTAGGATATGGCGATTCGTTCGGAAAAATTTGCTATGAAGCTCTGGATATTTTCGTGTAGTAAAATCTTTTATTCTTAAACTCCCGACTAAAGCGCTGTATGTCAATGTATTTTCTTTTCTTCTAGCTTTTTGCACAGACATCGCCGATCGTGTGACCAACCATTCCAATTACAAATGCTTTGCGCGGTGTATCACAAATAAGAGGTATATTTCATAAGCTGACAGTATTACTATTGAGAATCAAATTCTGCTAGATATTCAGTTACGTTATCCAGCTTCGGTGGGCTAATATACGTAGCAATCAAATACGGTTGAGCTTAGTTACAATTGGAAAAAGCCCATAATATTGGCCACAATGATCTCCCAAAACTTTTAAAACGTGGCAGATCGTCTATTCCAATATAAATTTCTATGCATTCTTTATTCACATGTAAAGCCATATGGCTTTCTCCAAGCCGAAGTGAATATAATGACCATCAGGCGTTTTTATTCCAAAAAGTGTTATCATCCACTTTGTTAAGTTACTCCATTTTTATTCAAAACTCGAAGAGGATTATCACAATCATACGCGTTTTACTATGCTTTACACACCAGTCCATTAAATCTGAAGGCAAATTATGCTCTTCCGGCTTTCTGGAGTTTCGGTGGTCTAGTTTGAATTTGTTTCAATTTCAACTACTGTTTATCATTTATTACTTCTTCTAAATCCGCATTACATAAAGAAGAAGTCACTATATCATTAGTGGTTATTTTCTTTACTTTCCGCGCAACCAGCCTTGGGAAATGTCACTTACTTCCGCCTGCTATCATTTTTATAGTAACTGTAATGTTAAAAAAAAAAACGAACAACTATAGGATAACTTTTCAAAATCTAGTGCAGGTTTACGAAAAGGTTATTATTCGATTCCTTAATTGATGGTGTAATTTTGATATAAAACAAGTAAAAAAGGTAGAATTGGTCTAATACCAATTCTTTACACTAGAAGAAGGGCGTTATTTAAATTTGTATGGTCACCCATCTGTGCAAGTTTAATTTTTGAAATGGTTTTGCATATAATTTCTAGAAAGGTTCTAGGGAAAAACGAAACTTTTGTATGGCAACCCTATGAGGAAGTTACCTGATTTGTCTCATTTTCGAACTTAAATCTACAAATTTATTAAAAAGTCATATGCAAAGTTTCAATTTACTACCTAAACGGGCTCTCGTTATCGTGGGGACAGACACACAGACGGGCGGACGGACATGCTAAAATCAAAATATGTGTTACAAACGGAATAACAAACAGTAGGTTTCATCATCTAGGATATAAATAAAATAGGAACTTACCTTTAATTGGAAGTTTTTATGCACTTTATAATTTTACATAATCACACCTTCAGCTCCACAAAGCACTTCACTAATCGTTAAGCTGTGGTTTCCCAGAGAATGAGCTGGCGTAATTTCGCGACGGAACTGCGCATCGGAAATGCGCGACGCAATTGCGAGTAGTGTGGTTTTCTACAAACCCAAATGCGTTAATAAAAACTTCACTCAGTCTGTGGAAGACGATCAGACGGAAAGTAGTGATTGTTTTCAATAGACCACTTATTTTGTATAACTGACGAAATGGAAGAGGAATCAGAAGAAGAAATTATACTTTTAACAATGCTCAGTCGAAACTGTGCAAACGATATTTTTAAAAATAGAAAAGCAGAAGGAGCTTTTAATATTTTAGTTCAGCAAGTTTCAAGAATATTTGCATTTGTCCCCCGAACTATTCCAACATGTTGCAAGTTTTATTAAAAGAAGAAAAACTAAGTTTAACTTTAAGTTGAGCTTATTTAATGAATTCAAATTTACAAAGGTAGATTATTATTATTTGTTGTTTGCGACTCAGATGGAATAGAAATGCAATAAATTGCCGGATTGTCTTCAAATGTTGAGATATCCTGGAAATCAGAAAAACATGATGGTTTTGGAGTGGAGTTCTTGTTGGTTTTGTTAATTGCTACCGATCTCCAGTTTTCCATTGGCAATTAATTCCGGCGGGAATGTTTTAACTGTTGCTGCCAAACTCTCAAAAAACAATTCGACGGCGTCCTTTTTAGCAGGTTCTTGTTTTTGTACTATTTTTCTGAGTAAATTTAGTAGTGCTTCCCTTGATTTTTCAATGGTTTGATAGAACGTTTGATTCCAATTTATCTTAATTTTCTTTGAACCCTTATGTAAATTTTGTTCGAAAATAGGCAACTGCTAAAACTTTTGAACTTCTTCATTCAATTCCTCAATTTCCACTATACTTGCCGATTCTGTTTCCTCTAACCCCATTTCGTTATTATTGGCATCATCAAACAAATAACCTTGGATCTCCATAGAAGAGCTTGTCGCTATTTCTTCTGGAGTTTCGATTTCTCGAATCATTTCTAACTGTTTTAAAATACTACCAAGGGTGCTCTAAATTACGTAAAATTAAGTTCAAGTTCAAATGTTGCTAAAAATGATTACTTTCTTTCCAATCTCACAGAATTGAGAAACATTAAACTTTCATAACGCGGATTTAGTCTAACAAAAGTTGCGGTCGTCTTTTACGCAAAGTACTCTCTTAAGCTTTTCCATCTTACCTTACACTCTGTCACTGAAAAGTACGGAAAAGTTATACTCTGATAAGATTTAACTGCTCTTTATATATAAAAATCAGAAATGTGTTATGTAGGTTTGATTATAATATTTCAGGTTTATGGCAACTGGAGAATCGCTCAGATCACTTGCCTTTCAGTATCGGATAAGCCATCCTTATATTAGCATTATAATTCGTGAAGTGTTATCGATCATTTGCAATAAAATGCTAATAGAATTTATTCCAATGCCTACAACAGAAAATTTATTAGCAATTTCTAAGGAGTACCTCAGACTATGGGATTTTCGTAATTGTTGCGGAGCCATCGATGGAAAATACGTTAGGATAAAATGCCCAAAAAATTCGGGATCGACGTTTTTCATTTATAAGGAACATTATTCCATCGTTTTGGTCGCAGTAAGAGATGCAAATTACCGGTTTATTGCAGTGGATGTAGGTTCTTATGGGATTTTTATGAAGTCTGATATAGGAAACCTGATAGCACAAAATAAAGTTCCATTCCCTTCTCCAGCACCACTTCTTGGTACGTCTAACACATTCCCATTCGTTTTAATTAGCGATGAGGCGTTTCCCTTAGATAAGGCTATGGTGAGACCATATCCGAAAATTCAATAATTTTACGATTTTAAAAAAGCTGTGTATAATTACAGACACTCGCGTGCAAGACGGTATAATGTGCCAATATTTCCGCATATTTTACACAACAGCCTGTCTTCTGCATAATATTTAACAAAACTAAGCCATCTTTACCAAAAAAGAAACTGACAAATTTGAAACCTACACAGCACCGCGGAGGAAATTATTGTTCAATTAAAATCCACGAGATTTTTAAAGACTACGTTAATAGTAAAAACAGTAGTTTGCCTTGGCAAGTAAAATATGTAACCAGAGGAATAACGGAATAAAGTGCTAAAAAACGCATTTACCTGTTTTTTTTTTCCATTTATTTTGCAATATTTTTCCATATATTTTCTTTCACCATTAATTCTTGATATGATTTTAGCTGAACATTATACAAAGGAGACTTTACATTATTAATTCAAATGTTCCCTTCGTAAAATAAACTATTTATGCCATTTCACCTCTCAATTCCTTCACACACCGATCTTAACGCGCGCAAAATCGCAACTGAATTACTTCAGAATCAAGAAGGAATAGATTACAACGTAATCATTCGCGCAAGTAAGAACGCAAAACGATCGAACACTTTCTAGGAAACCGCACAGTATGCTTTTAGCTTCTTTGATAGCAATGCAAATTGCGCCGGCGCAACTCCGTCGCGCAATTACGTCAGTGCATGCTCTAGGAAACCATAACCTAAGGCGTCAACACGAGAAACTAGCATGATCACGTTCGCACTCAATATTTGCTTTGAAATAGCTTCAGATTTTGGAAGCATATCAGTAACCTAGCTATAAACGCTTCGAATCTGCTTTTTATCGAAGCGCTTAGAATTTTTCCTGCTGGGGTGCTTAGGGAATAAAAAATCTCGCAATTCGACGACTTTTAAGCGAAACTATGCATACAATGAGGTAGATATCAGCACTGTGTCTAAATCATTTTTTTTTTCGATTTTGTTAATTACTATGTTTTTCCGTAGTGCAGCCAATATGGCCTGATTGCGACAATCGGAAATTTCAAATAAAAAAGAAAGTGAATAGTGGACTCAAGGCCAAAATTAAAGGCTGTAGGGCTAATCTAGAATACAAATTCAAATTCGGTAATCTCGAATCGGTTGAACGTTAGAATTTGTGTTTTTTGTTTTTTTTATTCGTCACCGTGTAAGATCTCCGGACTAGAGTTGGCTTGAAGAATCGAAATTGCATTTTGAGCAGTCAGCCTAAACAGGTCGGCAGTATTGAAGCCAAATTGAAGTCTTGGGTATCAAAACTGGGAGTATTGAACCTATTGAATTTCATATTAGGAGTATT
Organism: Dioctria rufipes; assembly: GCA_963924295.1. Lineage (NCBI taxonomy): Eukaryota > Metazoa > Arthropoda > Insecta > Diptera > Asilidae > Dioctria > Dioctria rufipes. Next base: position 158,476,119 of record OZ002741.1, on the reverse strand, counting down.
GATTGAGCTTAATATATTTCATTAATACTAGAGGTATTGAAACTAGTATATTTTATTTTAACGGTAGGTAGAAGCAGTGAATCTAGTGCAGTGATCATATCCATATATTTTCATTGCGCATATACATACTTTGTTCACCACAGCATACCGCCAAATTAGGGAAGTATTGAAATATACTCAGGCACAAATCAAAACCATTAAAATAGAGCGCATTTGCTAAAAATTACTATTGTGCATTGACCAATCATCAAGGATAGATGGGTGCTGTGAGTCGAGCTTATTCTTTCCAAATATATTAACTTATTAATGTGGTCTTATTTTTTCATCTTTTATATTTTATCCTGCTGGAAAGTATTGGTTGTCGGCACGTTTTTATAGTGAGAATTGATGTCGATTGCATTTCAGGTGAATACACTAGAACAAGAAAAATTTTGGATTGTTTTTTTAATTTAGTTTGATTTGGATTCATACTTTTATTTTTAATTATTCATTTTTTTTTTTTCATTTACTGAATTAATTGCTAATAGTTAAGTCAATAACCTAAGATAAACAAATTGAGTGAATAAAAGTTAACGTGAATATCGAACCATATTTGTAATGTCTTAATATTTCTGATCCGGTACCTGCGTTTTTATGATTAGGTCCTTGTATCTTACAGGAATTTTAAAGGTATATCGAAAAAAGCAATATTAAAATGACTATTAGGCTGAAAAACTAATTTTAAAGTCCATAAATGATAAGAAAAACTTTAAGGAGACAAATTTTCAACTCTATAACAATGAAGAACAGAAAAATAAAAGTTCGTGAGTGAGAACAAAAGTATAATCTAATTATAAGCTGAAGTCAAGCCAGGATCAATCAAGCCTACGCATGGTGTTCGCTACAGCGATGATGGCACCAAATGTTACCTGTGCTGCAACTTTAATCGACGATTCTTGTATTCAACTCGCCCGAAAACTACGCCATTTTGAGAAAGATTGCTGAGTTTATGTAATTTTCCTTGTTTAACTTCAAGAGTCAGCAGTATGGTTTAATAACCTTGGGTAGGGCCATTGACATATATCAGGAACGGACTGAGCGTTCCTATCTAATTCCTATAGTCCAAAATGCACAAATTTTGGTTTAAATATGTTTGTGCCTTTAAGCTCAAAATATATGTTGAACTGTAACCAATTTGCAGACAGTACGAACGTATTAAATGCAATGCATTGGAATTGACATAAAAATTCATACAAATATATTGCTTACTTCATAAACAAATAAGCAGAATTAAATTTCTGCAGTAGGAGTAAATTCCTACTTAGGTGTGGGATGGAATTAATGTAGAAGTAAATTCCTACTTAGGTGTGGGATGCAAATTAATGCAGAAGTAAATTTCTGCAGTAGGAGTAAATTCCTACTTAGGTGGGAGATGAAAATTAACAGAATTAAATTTCTGCAGTAGGAGTAAATTCCTACTTAGATGGAAGCTAAATTTGGTTTGGATAATTAGGAAAATCAGAGTAAATTCTGAAGTGTTCAGATCAAATTCTGAATGGGGAATGGGTGATTCTGCCAAGTCAAGTCAAGTGCTTTTGCGCTTTCAAATTTCTTCCTTGTCTTCCTTCTTTGGATTTTGTTTGATGATTTTTCACATCATTCAGCTTTGTCTTCTTTAGGGCACTGGGGCTTATCTTTGGCCCTCAGTTCGATTAGATGTTTTGCTTTTCCTTCTTGTTGATATTTGGCTTGGTTTTTATCACCTCTCGTGTTGTTGTTTGTTCTTTCCTTACAGCTGCTGCGCCACATCAGCTGTAGTTAATGACTTTCTCGCAAGAGTTTGTTGTTAAATTTGGAGGGACTGGGAGGGAGTGAGGCTTGGATATGTTTTGGGATCTTTAGGAAGTTAAGGACTGCAAAGTTCCAATACTGGCAGATTTCATCAGAGACATTCCGGGGTTCTTGAGGTTATTTGGAATTACCCCCTGTAGTAATCTCCTTTGGTGTCATAGAAACTTATTCTACCTTCGCGGAGGTAGATGTTTCTAGCATCCGATTTAGCCAAGCGCAAGGGTGACAAATATTTGAAATTTGCCGGTATTAGAAGATCTGGCAAGTTTATTATGAGTGGGTTTGAATGGATAGGGATTTTCTCGACTTGTTTTTCGGTTTCACCGAACAGATGTTCCTTGATAGGAGTTATATTGGCTGCCTCGTACAATATTTCGTTGCGGTAGTATTTTCCGTTGGCTCTTTTATGGAGTCCTGTGCAAGCTATAAGAATCTTTCTTTCTAGCTTTCTAAGGCGGTTCATATAATTGGGGGAGATTGTGTGCCATATGGGAAAGCAATAAGTGATGACAGGCCTTATTAGTTGCTTGTATATGAGTAGTTTTGTCTGGGTTGTGAGTCCGTCCCTGACATTGATTATAGGGCTTATAAGGCTGTACGCGAAATTGGCTTTGCTAATGGTTGCTTTAGCATGGTTATTGAATCGTAGGAGTTCATGGAAATTTACTCCTAGATATTTTGCTGTTTGTGTGGACTTTATTGCTCCTCCATTATATACGGCCGTAATTTTTTGGATTTAGCGACTTGGCGGTTTAGCCCGCTGCTAGGTTTCCGAATACAGATAAGTTCGGACTTTTGGACATTAATTTTGATCCCCCACTTTTTGTGATAAGAGGCGAGCTTGCTGAGGTGTAGGTTGACTTTATTGACTGCCAGGAGTTGGTAGCGAGATTGGGCGTATGTGAGGAAGTCATCGGCAAAGAGTAGCGTTGTTCCGCTTTCGTTTTGAGGTTGGTCTGAGGTGTAGAGGTTGAAGAGTATTGGCCCAGTATGGAGCCCTGGGGGACTTCTGCTGCAATTGTTTTGAGTGGAGATTTGTGGTCGTCAAGTTCCATATAAAATTTCCTAGAAGTTAGGAAACTGTGGATAAGTCTGTTTAGGTGTGGAGCAAAGCCGAATTGATTTAATTTGTATATTAGCCCTGCCGTTCATACTGAGTCAAAGGCTTTTTCAACGTCGAGAAAGCACCCGACCGTGCATTCGTTTCTGTTTAGAGCTCTTGTAGCACCCGTGTGGAATTTTAGTAAAGGGTGGAATGTAGAATGTTTGGGCTTGAAGCCGAATTGAGGATTTTGGTGGATGAGTTTTTCTTCACAGATAATTGTTATTTGTAGCTGGATAACTTTTTAAAAAAGCTTTCTCAAATTTGAGGGAGATTGGTTTAAATTCCTTGATGTCTTTAGACGAAAATTTTTTCGGGATGGGGAAAATTCGTGAGACTTTCCATTTTTCCGGGAAGTAACAATTATTTATGCAATTGTTAAAAATAGTTGCGAGGAAATCGAGTGCAATAGGAGGTAGCTTTTTGAGGATTGAATTTAAAATTTTATCAGGGCCGCTCGATTTTTTGCTATTTATTGTTTTATTTATGACATAAAGTTGGAGGGGGTTTGTGAAGGTGTCTTGATCTTCTGGGTAGATTGCTGGGTTGTCCACAGCGAAAAATTTTTGTGGTATGGATTCGTTAGCACTTAGAAAGGTGCTTACACACCTATCTACTTCAAAAGAGAAGGTTGGGTCTCTGAGGCTTAAGTTATCTTTGAAGGTATTATGGAAAAATGTTGCAAAGGCCTCGCACTTTTCCTGTGGAGGTGATAGAGTTCCTTCGCTGCTGGTTATGATTTTAGGGAGTTTCGACTTCCTAGAACAGACTTTGATAATATTATCAAAGGCCTGTGGGCCTGGTTTTATTTTCTCAAGTCTTTTTCTAAACTGTTCATCGCAGAACAATTTAGTTTGCTCATCTATAATTACTGATAAACACTTAACTTGAGAAAGGACGGACTGATAAGCAGAATTTTGGGTATTGAGGGTTCTGTGATAAACGCGGTTGAGAATTTTCCGCAGCTTTTGCCTATATTTATATAGATTCTGAAGACCTGAGGGAAGGTTCTTGAATTGGTAATTCTTTACCGGGATTGTTCAGGAGAAATGGTTAATATTTATCTGAAGGCAGCTGGTAAAAATCTCAATTTGGGAGTCAATATCCGAATTTGAGAGATTTCTACTGTTAGACGGGAGATTTCTTTGGTAGAGTGATGTTAGTCGGTCTGGAATTCATTCCAATCAACGCCAGTCAGAGTGGATGATGTTGGTAAACTCATGGTGAGTAAGTTTAGTGGAGATATTAGCTTTATTGATAATTCAATAGCTAGGTGATCTGAAGAGGCGTGATGAGTATCGCAAATAGTGTTTGGATTTGGGGTAGTAAGCTTATCATGCTTGAGGAGACGAGGAAGAAGTCTATGTGTGAACCAGAATGGAGAAATGTTGGTGTAGTTAGTGAAACCACAATGAAATCGTGGCTGTCTTGATTTCTGTCCAGCCAGTTGGCAATAGTTTTGCCAGCAGAGTTTTCAGTATGGTCATTCCACATGGGTTGCCTGGCTTTGAAGTCTCCTGCAATAACCGTATAGGTAAAGTCCTTTGAAATATTATTTAGGATCTCAAGATTCCTTCTGACTTGAGCCATCTGTGCACCGCACCTGTTGTACAAGGAGATTAGAAGAAGCGTTTCTTGAGAGGCGAGGAAGACCTTCACTGCCGTGCACTCCATGTTACTGAGGGGTCTAAGCTTAATTTCTTCGAACTTAAGCCCATCTGGAATTAGTATTGCTGTACCTAAGGCTGAGTCAGTTTTGTCAGAACGGGTAGTTGAGAATTTCTCAAAGACTAGTTTGTGGCGAGGGTTTAGGTGTGTCCCTGATAGGAGGACAAAGTTAGGTTTTTGTTCCGCAAGGAACGAATTAAGGGCTATTCTTTTGCAATGCGGCACAAGTGAGATGCAATTTAATGCAATTATCTTCAGTTTGCTTATTTCCCTAGACACAGGCCGAAAGCAAATTGAAGATAAGCACTTTGGCGTTTTGCTAGAGAAGTGAGCTTCCTGTATTGAGTAATAAAATTATTGATTTTCCCCATAAGTGTGCATAGATCACACCCGAAAAGGGATTTTGCCTCTTGAGTGCAGAAGTTATCTGATTCGTTTAGTGATGGTCTTGGTGCTTGTGTTACTCTTCGGGCTGGTTTTGGTATGGCTGGGGTTTGTGGGATTCTAGGATTGTTAGTGTGCTTGTTTTTGTTAGTAGACTTGTTGTTATTCAATATTTGTGAGAAAGTCATACCTGGCTTGACGTAATTTCTTACTGATTCCCACGCGAAGAGTTCTCGTTGCTTCTGCTGCTCTCGCCGTTTATTTTTAATAGCAGTTATCTCCTTGTATTTGGGGCATCCTCGGTAGTTCGCTGGGTGTCCCTCCTTTTGACAGTTGACGCAATAGGTTTTCGTTGTCTCGTCTTTTCTAATGCGGGAACATTCTCCGGGTCCAGGCAGTTTCTCACGCTTTACACAGCGATAGTGTTGGGCGCAGTTGCTGGCGACATGTCCAAAACGCTGGCACCGCTTACATTGTGCCACTCCTTTGGTGAGATGGACGATCTGGTCCAGAAGGCGGTCCACCTTCATAATCTCACTCATGTTGTATTGGGCATCGAAGGCAATGATGAACGCATCCATCTCCTTTCCCGATTTTTTGCTGCGAGTTGTCTGTAGTTTGGTGACGCTCTGTATATTAACTCCTTGAAGCTTTTCTTCAAGAGCGTCCTTGACCCCTTCTTCATCGAAGGTGTGTTGGCATCCCTTCAGCACGAGAGTTGTTTTTCGTCATTCTTTTGGAGTATAAGTGTAAGACTCTACCCTGATATTAGCCAGAAGGTTAAAAATAACTTCCCTGTCTTCTTCGGTGATTGGCTTGATGGTGCATTTATTCCCGCTTCCCATTTTAATAAAAAATTTCGGCCTGTTCTCCATGCTGTTGAGTGTCCTGTTGAACTCCTTGTAGCTCAGTCCGTGGGCGATGATTGGTGGTGGTCTGCTTGCTTTTTTTCCGCAACTTCCACTGGCTTTGGTTTTGGCTGGATAACATGCCTGTTTTCCATTTGCAGCACCTGGTAATAGTTGCTGCTAATCCTTGGGTCCGCTGCCTTTATCTTTTTCGTCGCTTCCGAGGTTTTTGGCGGATCTATCCGCGCTCGCCTCTTATTCTCTACCTGATGGTAATCGCTCTGGTCTGTGCTTATCACTATTTCATCCTCAGACATATCTTCAGAGGTCAGATTGTCGGTTGAGCTCGATGAACTTGAGAGCTCTTTGCTTCTCAATGACGCTTGCTGCCGTTCTTGCAACAATCTTTTTGCAAGAGATTCGATGATGCTTTCAGGTACGTTGGAGATGTTTCCAGTCGTGAAAACGTCACGCACATTTGCCTTACCTGCGTTGAAAATTTGGTCCTGATCGACCATTTTAGTGTCCTTTATCACTTTCACATTCACTTTATACAAAGAAGGTAATATGTGTCCTTTATCACTGCACTTTTATAATTTTTACCTCATGCGAGTCCTTTTTTTCACTATTTTTTCTCACTATTGTTTAAATTATCAAAATGCCGTCAGCATTCACTTTAATTTATGAGTTCTTGGTGCTTTTTTGTTGTAGACAACTACGCAACACAAAGCACTACTCACTCAATTTTGTTTTAACATATGCACTTCACATATATGCACACGTGCACAAAATGGCGTCGGCTAATATGCGAATGGAAGTCTTCATTATTTTTTCCGGTAAAAATCCGTCGTTTACACATTCAGTTTATAGCTGGCTATAGGTGTTCTTACCTTGGCTGTCAGAACTCAATCTCATCTCTGATTCTGCTCCAGCTCGTCGCCTTTTTATAGCCGCCGCAGACCGCTACGTTTCAGCTTCATGGTGGGTTGCCTTGGCAACGCTCGTTCACAAGTTTTGTTAAAATTTGACGGCGGCGTCCCGCAGTGACGTCATAGAGGGCCATTAAAGTTGCATTGAACTCTGTCTGCGGCGAAGGCGAGAACATCTGGTGTGATGTGTTGACATTTTGATATGTCAATGTAAATAATCGGAGGGAAGCAGGATTTGTTCGAGAAATGGTATATTTTTATTAATTATACTTCATCTGCTTATTAATAATGTGTTTTTAATTGTTTTTTAGACTAAGTGTGATGTCGAATAACCCGGATTGCAGTCTTCAGGTTTTGTAAGGCGTGAACTGGTCTGCAGATGGGAATTTGTTTAGATGAGTATTTTTGTAATAAACTTTTGAATAGATACTTTGTGTTTTTCTTGATTTATTTTTTAGGAACACTATCTGGGGAGGAATCAAGGAATCATCGTGAGATATTGGTGTGTCCTGAACACTTATATTATATAGAAAAACCAATAGGCTATCTTATGTAAAATCCGTGTACGTTTGATAAGCAGTTATACTTGTAGACACGGGGCTGGAAATGATAAGAGATTGAGTCGTTAATTTGAGTCAGTTCGGAATTTGTGCATCATTTTTGATTTTAAGAAAACATGTCCGCTGTTCTTTTAGTGATTTTGTGCATAAAAAAGTGCTTAAAAGTGATTTATACTTCGCAGTAGTGACAATATTTGGTATAATATTGTTTTTTTCAAGAGTTTTTATATAACCGATGCTCCAGAGTCCTGAATTATAGTGATGAAATGCGCTATGCTGGTGTGCTGAGAAAAACCGGCGTTATTGTCATAGAAAATCATTCTTCAGATAAGTTTAATTATTTCTATAATAAATTGCAGTGTTTTAAATTAAATAGAGTGAAATAATTATAAAAATTAATAGCTGTGGTAAAAAATGTAACATTTTCCAATGGCGATTTATTTGTTTATAATTGAATTGTCATTGTGTGTCTACGGCTATTAATATGATGTCAGCCATTCAAGGGCAACGCCAATAAATATTATCAGAAAAAAAATGGAGCACAGGAAAAAATGTAAAAAATTTAAAAAATCTTAAAGAAATTATGCAATTATTAAGTTAAAGATTAACTTAAACATTTTGCGAAATATTGAGATCTTTTCTATTAAATTTCTTCAATACTTAATAAAGTTTCAGCCACTCAATAATGTGCCCCTCTAATATATCGTAGCTTACTACTTGCATGACTAAAACGTACACTAAATGAAGAAACTGCTTAAGATTTTCATCATCATAGCTTATCCTTTTCATTACATAATCTAAGGTACGTTCACAACGTTTACGGCGGTTATAAATTAAATTGTTTTGGTTTTATGGTGGCAAGAAAACTTTATTTTGAAATTTACATATATTTACAGATTATACTAAATTTTGACATCATTACAGAATTGTAGTACCCGATAGCAAATATAAACAAACATAAATGTTGAGGTTAAGGTGAAATTCAGTGCGATAAGTTCTTTCATCGCACGGAACATAGAAAGGATAGAGGCTGAGTTACAATGTGACGCTGTCGCAAGACGCGGTCGCGAATGATGTTGCTGATGCTGACGCGCACGCAGGGATTGTTGTTTATGCTGTAGCAATGATGATGCTCTAGCAATTTTCGTTCCATCATTAAATAAATCATTAAATTGTAAATAAATAAATTAATTAGCTTTTAAGTACTGTAGCATTACTTAAAACTTTCAATTTCTACTCACAATTTCAATTTTCAGCAAAACTAAACTACCTCAATTCCAGTTGACAAGGTGTTGCACGACTCAAGTTGAAATAATTTCAACTTTAAACAACGCGACAGGCGTGAGCACCACCCTTAGCGACATACCGTACCTGCGCTTGAGTACTTTCAGTTATTTTAACTTTTGACAGGTTTAGCGACAGCTTCCCATCCCAGGACAGCGTCCATTTGTATCTCAGGCCTAAGCATATTTGGCGACGAACATATTGTTTTAACCAATCAGAGCTCTGTCGCATGCGATATATCGCAATCGTGAACAATCCCTCATATTTGAAAAATAACTCTCGTTATTCAACAAAGAAGAAAAATTCATAACCAGAAATGCACTACTTTTGTTGGTGAGATGATTGAAAGAATTAACTTGTTCAGGATTCTTGTCAGATAGGAGGACCAGTAATAACAAGATGATGTTATTACAGATGAGTAAATTTCTTTAGAAGAGAAACATCAAGTTCATAACGAATGTCAGCCAATTCTGTTTTCAGCTCCTCCACCTCGTTACTTAATTTAGTTACCTTCCTCTGATTGAGTTTAGGGTGAATAAAAGATAATTGCAGGAAAAAAATAGTTTGTTTTTGGTCGAAATGATTAAATTTTTCTAACGTAAGTTTTATAGCAGCAGAAGAGTAATTTTACCATAAAGGAGGCGCACATGGAGATGACCATTAGTAGTGGAAATTGTACGAAGACAGCAATTTTTTATTAAATTGATAATAGGTACTTTAATTTTATAAATTTACATTATAAATACGTATTATACATGTAATTTATTTTCTTAACTTTTAAATACAATTCAACAAACAAAACTACATTAAAATAAGTGAACAAAAAACATAATCAATTCACATTAGACTTGATAAATTGCACAAAAAAAAGTGAAACATATTCCTTCATTTGTAAAAAGTAAATAGTCGACCAAGTCTTAAAATTCAAGATTACAAAATGAACGTAAAAAATGAGCTTACATTAAGAAAAATTAATTGATAAATTAAATGTCTTAAATTTCAAAAACATCAACTGGAGTTGCAAATATACAAACTTGCGTTTCATTTTGCATGTTCATTACTGGAGTTTCTACTATTTTTAATATTTGTTGTACTTTCAAGTATGAAATATCATTGTACAGGAATGGCTTGCGTCCTCTTTAGTGATCTGCTGTTCTTTTGAAAACTCCACCAATCCAACCGGGAGCTCCTTTGCCACGTCCACCTTCGAAATAATTCCACGTAAAATAACTTACGGGAAAAAGTGCACTAAAATATTTGTTTAGGAAATAAAATATTGCTTTATTTCTGTACTGAGTCCTCGGATTTTTTCCAAAAGTGGATGCAAATGTGGTCAAATTGCTGGAACACTTGTAATAATGAAGAGCTTTGTGTGAACTTTTTGATAATATTTTGCATTATAGTTCTCACTAAAATCAATATGAACTATCATTTCATTATATTTCAAATTTGCCTTCAACTCACGTATTTAAACATGCTTATGTATACTTCTTCCTTCAAACTGAAGAAATCTTCGTAGAGTATTTGTAAATTGTTCAATTAATTCAGATAGTCTTACTGTGATACTTTGTATAGCAGTTTTTTACTTATTCTCCTGAGTTGCGGTGCAGTAGCATTTATTACTCATTGTGCTCCATTTGAAGTAAGTAACATTTTTGTCGGAATTGTTTGCAATTTGTGGTACTTTATCTTTACAATTAAGACAAATTAAGCAATTAGTCGACTTAGTGCAGCAAATATAATTGATTAGTTCGGTTACGTTTCTTTGTTGTATGACGTGATTTTTTGATAAGGCTTCAATCATATATTCTATATTAGAGTGAGTGACACATTTGCATGTTTCGCGATCAGAAACATTCATCCTTAATGGACAATTTCTGGACAACTCGCGTTAAATTTTTCGTGCAGCACCTTCAATGTGTCGTTCAAAAGTCTTTTTTGTTTTGTTTCTTTTCAGCTGCTTGAGAAATCTTTTTCCCCACACATACGTGAATTTACAACTACAACAACAGCAGCAGCTTTCATCCTCTTCCAAGAAGAGTTCAATTTTAGTTTTTAACTTTTCATTTATCCTCGATTTCCGAACGAAACTAAAATTGAAATTGATAGTCTTGTTCAGTTTTATTAATTTACGGGCATTTGTGAATGTATCACATTTTGACAATATTTTATATTTTTTTGCAATTTTGCCTCCCAAAAATTTTGTAAATAGTTCTTTACTTTTCTGAGTGTTCTTACCGTAATTTTCTACAAACATTTTCTTTAGAGCTTCCCCATATAATAGGTTTTCCTTTATTTCCTTTTTTCCAGCTTTCCGATTGTTGCTGAAGTCGTTCAGGATGTTCTCAATCTTCATTGTCATTGCGGGGAGAAGTTGTGTCTTTCATAAATTGTTCCAGATGTTTTTGTTTCTTCCTCAATCTACACTTTCTTTGATTGTCCCTCCAATCAACTCTTTGTTGTCGTTGTACTCTATCTCTCTTTTTACCGACAAGTAGAATTTTCTTCTTGTCTTTCTTTTTTAAGTACCTTTCGTGCTCTTTTTGTCCTTGAATTTCTTTTCGAACAGGATCGTCTCTAATTTTTCGTCTGCATTCCTTTTCGGCTTCACTTTTCTTTTTCAATACCTCTTGTCTGGAAGTTTTCTTTTTGGATGATTCAAACATTTTATAAAGCAAGATCGATTTGAAAATATTAATATTATGCCTAAAATTTATCTTTTTCAAGAAAATTAAAGGTTCAAACAATTAAGAATCAGTCATCATATTCTATGAGAATTATCATTTCCGCGTCGTACTTGTCATTTGCGTGGTAGCTTTCATCCCCGGAAATGATTGCCACGAGAATGATATTTCGTCATGTTTTCGGTATTTTTGTATGACGTAAAACATTGAATTGAAAAAATATATTTTTCTGGTGAATTCCTCGCATATGTCGAGCAATCGTTGCGTTTACGGAATTTCATTGGAACAACAAAACTAAGTGAGTCTTCAGAAAACACTTACCATGGGAATGACATATGAATGTGTGACGCACGAACCTAAACACTAATAACGCCTGAACCTTAACGAACTGAAACGCTATAGTGCACACTACTAACTGCAAATAGCTACGCATTCTAGCAAAATCATTATTCATCTGAAGAGTCATCGATTAAGTCTCCTCTCGATTTATGGTACAGCTACCTCAGTATTATGCACAATATAGGAATAAAAGGGACAGACAGAGAAGAGAAAGTAAATGAATCTCTTTATGAAAAAACTCTCTTTGTGCATTTGGAATTTTTGTACTTCGCCTTGAGCATTGAAGAAAAACGGCGTCACAAGAGAATTTTTTTCTGTTCAACATTTTTATTATCAATCCCATGGAGTCGGCCAAGTTTCATATTTTTTCTATAAAGCATGTAATTATATAAAGATTGCTCATGAGTTAATTGTCCCACTTCTAATTTTTAACATGAAAAATAGCTGCCAGAAAATAACTGAGAGAAAAGACTCTAAGGCCGGCAATTATCCTATATTCGTATATTAATATTTTATATTAATTAATTAGTAATTAATGATTCAATTTCCACATTTGGGAAATTGTACAGGATAGTAATTATTTCACAACAATAATAAAAGGGTTACATTATGTTAAGATCCAGCCGCGTAATAATATTTTTAAGATCTCACATTAGCTTATCAGCATGCATTTGTCGCAATTATACTCATCAGCATTTCGTACATTGCATTTCGTTTATCACATTCCGCGGTAACTTGAGTATCGTGTCCACGGCTTGAATTGTCTTTACTTGCGAGAGCTTCATGCCGGCATATTCATGCTGATAAGACAATGTGCTGAGTAAGTTGTTCACACGGTGAAGTGCACGTCTTCACTTGAGGTGAAATTTATGTTAATTAATTTTAGTTCTGAATAAAGTTTAGTTTTGTTCAAAAACGCAAGGCGAACGGTTGTAATCTTTTGTATCCTATCAACAAGCTTCAGCAAATCCATTTTCCGGACAAATACATTTTGGTGTACAAGTTAATGCGCTTGTGCTCCCCCATCAGAGGTCTTGGTACAAGAACCAAAGGCCTACGTCGTTAACGGTAAGGTAAAATAATTTTACCCGAATTTAAACATTTGGTGACCCCGACGTGATTTCACGTCACAAGCGAAACTCATTGTTGTCTCAGGAGTGTGACATTATTCTACATCATGGAGCAGTTTGGAAAACGACAGGCTGAGCTAGGCAAGGCGCTAGAAAACATTATAGACAACTACAAAAAGGATCCGAAAGACAGGAAAACCAAAGCAGAGTACTATATAGAAAGAGCGAGGAGATTGGAAGAGGCATGGTCAAGGTTTGAACTAACCGACAATGAACTTAGATCACTACCCGAGCTACCTCTTGACCACCCATACTTCGCGAAGGACTACTACAACTCGATACGGACGCTCTACGAGCAATACCGGGAGCATTTCAACGAAAAGATCGACTCCTTCGACAAAGAAGAACAAGACCCACTTCAACAGCCCGACAAGGGCTCAGAAACTCAAGACGTACCTTTAAGGTCACCTCCAAAACAAGCAATGCCAAAGCCATTTCAACCTGAAGAAAAGGCTGACATGGCACAGAGCAATCTCGAGTCGGTTGAAATTAATAAAATAATACGTCGACAAAGAGGCATTATCCAATCGCTGCGGAGAGTGCTCGAAGGGGTTCAATACGACGACGCTCATCCACGGCAATATTATAAAATCAAGGCTGAAACCATCAGTCAACATTGGTGTCAAATTGAGAATCAGAACTATTCACTGTGGGAAATGACCGATGATCCCGTCACAATGGGTTATGATGTCAATGAGTACATCGCCTTGGAAGAAAGAGTACAAAATACACTAGTACAGCTTTCTACAAGGATCGATGTGGCGCCCACACCAAATTTGGTGCAACAAGGTACTACATTGCAACTTCCAAGGATGACTTTGCCCAAATTTGACGGAGATTATCTTAAATGGCGCCAATTTTACGATCTCTTCTCGCAAATGGTTCATAATCAACCACTACCGAATTGTCAGAAGATGTGGTACTTAAAGACAAACTTGGTGGGTGAGGCAGAGAAATTCATCAGACATCTTCCACTGAGCGAGGAAAATTACACAACGGCCTGGAAGTTGCTGCAAGATCGTTACAACAATATGCGAATCTTAGTAGCCGGCCTGATCAACAAACTCTTAGGACAAGCTTCCCACGCATCCGACAACGTGTCAGCTAGCGCTGTGAAAATGTTACACGATACTACACAAGAATGCTTATTAGCATTGGAGAATTTAGAGGTTTCAACTACAAATTGGGATCCCTTACTTCTCCATATCCTGGTTAAAAAGCTAGACAAGGCTAGCCACACATTATATGAGCAATCGTTGCCAAATCCAAGAGGACTGCAAACCATGAAAGGTTTCTTGTCATTCTTAGAGGGTAGGTTCCAATCGCTGGAGGCTTTAGGCCACAAGAGCAAAAATGTGGATGAGCAGCGAAAGATTAACACATCCAAATCAATGGCTTCCGTTGCCATTACACCACCAGCTTGTGTATCATGCAAGGGCAACCATCAGCTTTACCAATGCACCACATTTTTGAAATTAACGCCATCAAATCGCTTAAAGGTGCTGAGGGGGAATAACTTGTGCGTCAATTGTATGAGATCAGGACATACTACAGTCAAGTGCAAATCACGTGGATGCACTAAATGCAACAAGATGCATAACACGCTAGTGCATCTGAACGACTGTGAAGGATTGCAATCACAACAAGCTTCTACTACCTTAGCTCAAAGACAAGTGGCATGCCGTGCAACCCCACCACGGTCTTCGTTTTCAACAGTCGACCAACCAATTGACTCGTCGTCCAGTGTTACAGCCCTGAGTAGCAAACAAAATCGTGGTTTTGTATTGTTAAGTACAGCACGAGTCATACTAACTAGCAGCAATGGAAGCAGCTTAGAATGTCGAGCCATCTTAGATTCGGGCTCCCAAATAAATATCATCAGCCAAAGGATTGTTAAAAAGCTTGGTCTCGCGCCCACTTCCGACTCTTTAGTCATAGAGGGCATTGGGCAAGGAAAGCGGCAATCGCATCAAAGAGTAAATGTGCTACTCCAGTCAAGGTTGAACGGATACTCTACCAGAGTCGAGGCTTTCATACTTCGGAGTATCATTTCTCCTCAGCCAACACGACAGTTGGATATCTCTTCGTGGGCCATACCAAACAACATAAAATTAGCAGACCCCGCTTACAATCGTCCAGACCAAATTGACATCCTGCTAGGAGCTGAATTCTACCATCAATTATTGTCCATCGGGCAGATAAAGTTATCAGAAGACCTACCAATTTTGCAGAACACTATGCTGGGCTGGACCATTTCGGGAAGGGTGGAAAGAGCACCTCTAACTACAGCGGCGTGTGCAATATGCACCGACGAAGACCTCAACAATGTCATCGAAAAATTCTGGAAAATGGAAGAGGTCGAAGAACCCAAATCTCGCTTAACACCAGCGGAAAGCCGTTGTGAAGTCTACTTCAACCAAACAACTCAAAGAGACTATGAAGGACGCTTCTTGGTCAAACTACCATTTGCGAGTGATCCCACACAATTAGGCGAATCGAAGAATATAGCACTACGTCGATTTTTATCTCTGGAGAGAAAGTTAGCTACAAACAACGTACTTAGGCAACACTATGTGGGATTCATGGAGGAATATGAACGTTTGGGTCATATGGAGGAAATTGACATGGAGAAATTAACGACTCCATACTACTTCCTGCCACACCATGGTGTTCACAAACCGGAAAGCACTTCTACTAAACTTAGGGTAGTTTTCGACGCATCGGCAAAAACATCCACTAATCTATCTTTAAATGATGTTTTGCATGCGGGACCCACGATACAAGATGACCTATTTTCGATTTTATTGCGATTTCGAATGCCGCGATTTGTTTTCACGGCAGATATCGAAAAAATTTACCGTCAGGTGCTGATTCATCAAGATGATCGAAAATATCAGCTGATCCTCTGGAGGAGTGACCCGCAAGAACCATTAAGGTGTTACCAATTAAATACAGTCACATATGGCACAACATCAGCCCCATATTTGGCAACAAAGTGCCTGCACGAATTAGCCCATGACGGAAGTGGAAGACTTCCTTTGGCGTCAAAATCCATACTAGAAAATTGCTACGTAGATGATGTAATAACTGGCAGCGATAGTCTCAATGAAGCGATACAGACCCAGTCGCAACTCATGTCATTGCTAACTGAAGGGGGATTTAAACTCAGGAAATGGTGCTCAAATAACTCCCGATTACTAAAAAACATACCACCGGAAGATCAGGCAATACAACTAGACTTCAGTGAGGAAATGGACGAAAGCTTAAAAACCCTAGGCCTTATATGGTTGCCAAAATCGGACCAATTTTGTGTGAAAACCTGTTGTGTTGACAAATCACGAGTCACGAAACGCAATGTCGCATCGCTGATAGCTCGTTTATTTGATCCACTCGGGATAATATCACCAATCGTCGTCACTGCTAAAATATTTCTTCAGAGACTGTGGCAACTTAAGTTAGACTGGGACGCGTCCCTTCCAATGGAGCTACACACAAGGTGGGTTAAATTTCACGAAGAATTGCTGTTCATGGAAAACATACAGTTTCCTAGACACGTATTCGGAGGCGACGTTCCAAAAACAGTACAGTTTCATGCATTTGCGGATGCATCTGAAAGGGCGTACGGCGCCGCTATGTACATTCGATCAACCACTTCTGATGGGAGAATTCTTGTCCGACTTATTTGCTCCAAATCCAGAGTAGCTCCCATCAAACAAGTCACACTGCCCAGACTCGAGCTCTGCGCTGCCAAATTAGCTGCGGAACTAGCAAGCCGTGTTAAGAGAGACTTAAAACTGGAAAACAGCATCACACACTTTTGGACAGACTCCGAGATTGTTCTGGCGTGGATTAATTCCACTTCATCATCATTTCAAGTCTTTGTTGCAAATCGCATAGCGACAATTCAAGGACTCACAAATACGCAGCAATGGCGCCACGTCAGTTCGAAGGAGAACCCAGCTGATGTTCTATCAAGGGGAACTACACCTGAAAAGCTGAAGGCACATAATCTCTGCTTTTACGGTCCCCCGTTTTTACATGGCGAAGAAGCAATGTGGCCTTCGATATACAACAAAAATCTGCAGATTCCTTGTGAACTAGAACGGAAACGGGCTTCACTGCCCGTAGCCACAGCACTCAATGCTAATAATCGTTCATCCAATCCTATATGCAACATTCAGCATGGAAATTCCTTCAGACGGCTGCAACGAATTACCGCTTATTTAATTAAATTTATCAACAAGGTGAAAGGTTCGAAGGTATCACCCTCATCAAAGGATGCAACTCTAATGGTAAAGGAACTCGACTCAGCACTATATGTGCTCATAAAGCTAATGCAGCAGTCGGAGTTTCACGAGGAAATTAATTAACTTCGCCACTACAAAGAAGTGAACAAGAGGAGTTCTCTAAGCGACTTTGCACCATTTTTAGACGAAAATGACATAATTCGCGTAGGAGGACGTTTGGAAGAATCAAATCTTTCATACGATAGCAAACATCCCATGCTGCTTCCATATTCGCATCCATGGACAAAACTGTTGATGACAGATCTGCACAATGAAAATTTGCACTGTGGACCACAGACACTATTAGCCACCACGCGACAGCGCTTTTGGCCCATTAAGGGCAAAATTTTGGCCAGATCGATAGTTCAACACTGCGTGCGTTGTGCGAAGGCCAAGCCCAAGCTGTTATCCCAAATAATGGGAAATCTTCCATCTACCAGAGTACAGCCCGCCAGACCTTTCATCAATTCCGGGGTTGATTTTTGCGGCCCAATTTTCATACACTACCGAGTCAGAGGCAAACAACCTCACAAGGCCTATGTGGCAGTGTTCTGCTGCTTTGCCACGAAGGCAGTTCACTTAGAGGTCGTGAGTGACTTGACAACAGAAGCCTTTTTAGCAGCTCTAAGAAGATTCACGGGACGAAGAGGTCACTGCAAAAATTTGTATTGTGATAATGCGACGAATTTCGTTGGGGCTCGGAACCAACTACACAAGCTAAGTGAGACCATTTACTCTGATGACGCTCAAGCGAAAATAGCTTCGTCTTGCAACGCACGCGGAATTGATTTCCACTTTATCCCCCCTCGAGCGCCTCATTTCGGTGGCTTGTGGGAGGCCGCAGTGAAATCGGCAAAACACCTGCTTCTAAGAAGCGTAACTTCAGCATCGCTAACATATGAAGAGCTGGAGACGGTAATGGTGGAAATCGAAGCCATATTGAATTCCAGGCCGCTGACTCCAATGTCGGCTGATCCTAATGACCTAACAGCTCTAACTCCTGGCCATTTGCTTATTGGAGAGCCGCTTACTGCATCCATAGATGCATTTTCAGAACCGTGTAAAGCTAGCCTCCTGAAACGATGGAAATTAGTGTCCCACATCAAGCATGACTTCTGGCGGCGCTGGTCGCGTGAATATTTGAATGAGCTTCAACACCGCTACAAATGGAAGCAACGCTGCCAAAACGTAGAACCAGGAACCATAGTCATCTTAAAAGAAGAAAATACGCCTGTCACGAAGTGGCCACTGGGACGCATAGTTCAACTGCACAAGGGTACTGATGGTTACGCAAGAGTAGCGGATGTTCGAACAGTCACGGGCGTCTTCCGGAGGCCAATTCACAAACTTGCGCCCTTACCCATAGAAGCGAATGATGCCCAACATACCTTCACAAGTGCAGAACAGGTCACTAAGAGTGAATCAGCTCTCAAGACACAAGATGACCAACATAAGAAAACCCCTCGAGTTACCAATGGAGCGGACACACGCCCCTCGACAAGTGACACTGCAAATCGCTCCCCCCGGAAAAAGGCACGAACATCACTTGGATCCCTAATTGTATCAACTTGGTTAGTCTGCCTATTTCTTCCAGCTCTAAAGGGAGATCCTGTAGAAGTAACCACATTCAACTGACGGCCTGGCATACATTTCGAACACTTGGGAACAGCGAAACTGATCTCTACCGAATGGAATTTGGTGACATATTACAATCTCAGGCCATACCGAATGGAGTTCAACACATTGAAAAGGGGTATAAAGAGGCTAGAGCACCTCTGCAATCAAATAAAACACAAGAGTTCCTGCATACCAGTCATCACGCAATTTCAACACATTCAAGAGGAACTTATCGTCGACAACGACCTACTTCCCACACAAAACTCAAGCATAAGAGAGAAAAGAGGGGCTATTGACATTGTAGGCAACATCGCTAACTCATTATTTGGGGTGTTAGACTCCCAATACGCTGAAGACATGGCGAAAACAATCGAGGCCGTCAAAGGAAATGAATTACATCTCCTAGAATTAATCAAGAATCAAACATCCATTATTGATTCCACTGTTAACATAGTCAAACGAGACCAAGAAGCTACTAATAAAAAATTCATGGCATTAGAAAAGCAAATGACACAGATTATCAACCGCATTTCTGATACAGGTGAAGAGACTCAGCAATTTAAGGTGATGCAGTTATTCTCATCATTGTCCATCCAGATGACCTTAATTGCGAGTGATATTCAACGATTCCATTTATCCATCATCGATGCCTTAACGGATTCTCATCACGGCCAAATAAGCCCACGACTTCTATCACCAGCTCAATTGAGAGAGGAAGTACTACTCATCCAAAACCACTTACCAACATCCTTAAGTTTGCCAACAAGTCAAGGGAGCATCTTACCGCTGTACAAATTAATAAGTGTCGAAGGCCGAGCCGTCGAGAATTATGTCATATTCAAGCTCATGATACCGCTAATCAACTTGGAGAAGTTTGATTTGTTCAAGACATGGCCAATTCCGGTCTATGTAAATGAGACATTCATCTCCATACGATCATGTGCATCGAACTTGGCCGTTACGTCCCACAGAGATCAACATTACCCGTTGACTGACCAAGAATTGGCGGGGTGCAAATCAGTAGAAGAAAGGGTATATCTATGTAAGCAGCTTCACCCCGTTTATCGCAGAAGAGCCAACGTGTGTTCTTGTGAATCCGATCTTTTGAATGGAATTCCATATACACAGTCATGCAATGTATTGAAAATAGAGGAAGATTCCATATGGTTACAACTAACTCATGAGAACCAGTGGATCTATGCATTAAAGGGAACAACCTCAATAAATGTTGCCTGTAGTAATGTCACAATAACGACATCGATAAATGGCTCAGGGCTTTTGAAACTACAGCCCGATTGCTCTATAAAACACGAGTTGCTAACGCTTCAAGGCCATTACATCTACTCGAGTGAATCACGGAGATCATATACCAAATTAAGTGAGCTCCTCAACATCACTACACCTGAACACCTATCCGCAATCCTGCAAGAAAAAGGCCATTACCATCCGCAATTGAAGGAGCTTGAAGAATTACAAGAAGCAGAAATTCGACCTACCCACTGACATTCATACACGTACCACCCATGGTCTGGCGATCGGATATACAGGAGTTTTTTTGGTCATAACTATCCTACTGGGACTGCTCTACAAGCATCGAGAAGACATGCAAAAATGCCTGCGGGGCAAACCGAAGCCCTTACCGAGACAACAGCAGCGCGATGAAGATTTCGTAGTCAACATCGAATGAAGCGTAGGTTGAACCAGGAGTTCAACGGCGGGGAGAATGTTAAGATCCAGCCGCGTAATAATATTTTTAAGATCTCACATTAGCTTATCAGCATGCATTTGTCGCAATTATACTCATCAGCATTTCGTACATTGCATTTTGTTTATCACATTCCGTGGTAACTTGAGTATCGTGTCCACGGCTTGAATTGTCTTTACTTGCGAGAGCTTCATGCCGGCATATTCATGCTGATAAGACAATGTGCTGAGTAAGTTGTTCACACGGTGAAGTGCACGTCTTCACTTGAGGTGAAATTTATGTTAATTAATTTTAGTTCTGAATAAAGTTTAGTTTTGTTCAAAAACGCAAGGCGAACGGTTGTAATCTTTTGTATCCTATCAACAAGCTTCAGCAAATCCATTTTCCGGACAAATACATTTTGGTGTACAAGTTAATGCGCTTGTGCTCCCCCATCAGAGGTCTTGGTACAAGAACCAAAGGCCTACGTCGTTAACGGTAAGGTAAAATAATTTTACCCGAATTTAAACACATTACTTCCACCTTCTAGAGGTTCTTTAAATTACACATAATTGAAATAATTAATTTGAATGCTAATTGACTGTAACAATAACACCTCACAAAATTATCAACAGTTTTTTTTATTTGTAACATAATAACCTAAATAAAAATCTTGAAACTTTACTTAAATTGTGTGAACTACAGTTTCCTCAATTAACACGATTCCCTCCGAAGACACACCATTTTTGGAGAAACCATCATGTACCTATGATATACAGTTTATAATAAAATGCATAAATTTTCAAATAATTTTTTAATATCATAATCATTTTATTTCCAGTGTGCTGTTTGTCGTATACACGAGAGAAAATAAATAACTTTTGCGAAGCTGTTATATACAACAATTGCTCGAAACTGTCACATATTACAATTGCTGATACCAGTAGCGTCTCTAGGATGGGGCGGTGGGGGCGGTCCGCTCCGGGGGCTCATATTTTGGGGCGGCATTTTTTATATTTCTGTCTAAATTATTAACATAACATAATAATGTTGTAATCCACAGAATCATTTAACAAAAAATGGGTGCTGACCCCGGAAATCCTTATCGACGTTGAGATTTTAAAGCTTAATCACGTATGTAACCAAGCTGTTATTAATTTTTTTAGTGCCATTTTTGTTATTGTAAACAGAGCTCCCATCGGTCATGGACATAGGCAATACAGAAGAGGAACGCATTTGTTATCTCATGGTGGTTCAAGCAAAGTTAACTTAAGAATAATTTAGGAAGTAAGAAGAGATTTCCTTAACACTAGACTGCTTTAAAAAAAAAAAATTATGTTTATAACCATTCAATTTCGTAGAATTGGAAGGCTTTGTATACATGATATAAATGCACTTATTTATAGTTGTATTTACCCTCCCCCCCACTCTTTGTTTGTAATATATGTATGTGTTATACCTTGCCCAAAAGCAGTCATATTGACTGCTTGGGTAATTTAAATTCATTGAATTTTATTATTGAATTTCGTAAATTTTATATATGACCCTGTATTGCAATTTCATGAGCAATGCGACGAGCAATAAACGCTCATTTCTTCTTAGGAATTTACAGAAAATATTTCCACAGATTTTTTATTTACTTCAGGTAGTCGACTGGAGTTATTTTCGGTCAAATTTTACAACAACAAAAAAAAATTAAATTTTGCAAAATTTGATTATTTTACTTTTTTCTTTTGCAAAAATTGATTTTTTTTTTTTATATTTCATAATTTATGGCACTGTTCAAGGTGTTAAGCGCAGTGTAGAAACTAGTTGGAACACAAGTGGAGACGCGGGAGCATCTGAGGCGGAAAATATTAAAACGAGATCATATGCTGGAATATTGCTCATCTCAATGCAATATTTTTTTTTCTGTGCTACCTCCATATATGAGAATCCGTCCTTTTGGAAATTACTGACGCGCAACAATTCCTGCAAACAAGGGGATTAAATATCTATCAATCTGATTTAAAACTGAATTCTTTACAAATGTATTTTATTAGACAAAGCGACACCTTAGTGCAAAAAGCAGCTCCAACTACCAAAAAAATATGTGAAGAGTTGGATATATCCTTTAAGCGTCGAGTTAGAAGGAACAAAATTATCAGTGGTGAATATTCGCGAGACATGGGGCTATCTTTAGAAGAAGAAATACAAAGAGAAGTGTTTTTTCATTGGATAGAGTTATCCAGGAAAAAAATACGGTTTATGCAACTATATATCCTTGCAGAGGAATTCGCGCTTAATACCATCTACTCTTTTAAATTGAAAATTTTGAATGTCAAGTAAAAAACTTTGTTGATATTGATGCGAGTTCGAAGGAGGACGTCAAGGCGACTGGTTGAATAAAAGTATTATAGTATTATAAATTGTATATAAATAGTATTATAAATTGATTTGATTATTGTTTGTTTATTGGAAAGGGCAACGGCCAATGATTGGAGTGTTTTAGTGATTGATTAAGTAACATTTTCGCAAGTGCCTCTTAAGTAGCAGCCGTGAACATTTTTCGAGCGCCATTTAATATATTTAATTGAGGATTTTGTTAAGAAAGCTTCGGAGAATACAGTGCCTGATTGAGGTATTCTCACTCTCATCAGGTGAAGGTGAAGAATATAGGAACATTTTAAGATTTTGAGGTCATTTTGGGAAATTGACTTCAGCATACATACCGCATACTTGCATACATTCATTCATTTAAGCGGGCACATATAACCGCTCCGTCGCCATTTTGGACGCAGCAGAGTTGAAGAAGTGAAGCGGCCCGGGATCGTAACTTTATTGGCGTTTTCGTATGGAGATGATCTCGCGTGAGGACATAAGCCTTAAACCTTATCTCAGACATGGGCTCCAAAATTGATGGGAAAAAAGGAGGTTTGATTCCTCCTTCCAAATTGCTGTCGAGTGGTGACATCGAACAAATTGAGGGAAACGTGGAGGAGAACTTCCCCGCCTGGCAGGCAGCTGTAAAGGGCGTCGAAAACAGCTCCAACACAGAAAAACGGGACCCAGTGGGTCAACTAAATAAGGATGGAATAGGGCACGGCGGGGCGCAAAGCTCCTCAAACATAACCCTGGGAAATATAGGAGAATTATCTCAACCTCCTTCTTATACATTAGTCAGGCAACAGCCACCAGTATCCGATAATCATTCAGCAATATTGAAGCAAAATGCGCGGAGAGAACTAGCAGGTAAGTGCAGTTCCGGTTTATATAATGATCAAACGGTTGGTATTATAAATAATCTAAAGCAGGCTGCGGACGGATTTACAACCGTGAAACAGCGGCGAAAAAGGAGCGGAGAAGACATCTTCGCAGAACAGAAGTAAGAAATATGCTAACGAAAATAAATTCGCCGCACTTGATGAGGATAACATGGACATCGACGCAGTAGAATTGGAGAGCAGCTTACAGGATAGTCAGGAAAATATTGAAGGTAGCGTAAATGTAAGTGCTAAAAATAAAAAAAAAATAATAATAGTATAAGAAACAATTTAACTAAGGAGCTAAAAAAGTGCCCACCCAGTATTATTTTTGGGGTTAACTCGAGCTTATTAACATCAATAATAAACAGTAAGATAGCTGAAATGAAGTTAAATAATATTAGTTTCCACTTTGTAAATTTGGACTATTTAAAATCAAAGGTTTTTGTTAACCATGTCGGTCTACACAGGGAGCTCTTGGCCTTGTTTAAGGAGTCGGCTGTGGATGCCTTCTCTTTCACACCAAAGGAAGAAAGGAAGGTCTCAATCATAATAAGGGGACTAGACAGGGATGCGGCAGCAAATGAGGTAGGGAAAGATATTTTATTCCAATTCCCCGGGGGTCAAAATATCGAAAATATATAGATTTTCTACGCAGACATTCTACGTCAGAGAATACACTGGGAAAGGAAACGATCCAGTAACTTAATTAGATATTTTAGATGCCAAAGATTTGGCCATACAGTGGA
The DNA here is from genome assembly GCA_963924295.1 of Dioctria rufipes. Taxonomy (NCBI): domain Eukaryota; kingdom Metazoa; phylum Arthropoda; class Insecta; order Diptera; family Asilidae; genus Dioctria; species Dioctria rufipes. Next base: position 158,451,783 of record OZ002741.1, on the reverse strand, counting down.
TTATTGTGGTTACTCGCCGAGATGCGTGTTATGTGGGGACAAACATAACTCAGAACAATGCCTAAGTTTAGAAAAAGAAAAGAGACCACCGCCTAAATGCGCTAACTATCAGTCGAGCGATCACCCTGCCAGCTACCAGGGGTGCCAGGAATACCAGAAATACAAAGCCAAGAGGGAAGGGCTCAGCAACAAGATTAAAAAAAAAAAATAGTCTATCAAAGGAATGTTGTTAACAAAGCAGTGGGCATTCCAAGTAACACTCACACTACTTACGCGAGTATCCTTAAGGGGTGGGAGGGGGTCGCTATTAACCATGGGTAATTCAAGAGGGGCAGACACTAATGTCCTCAGCGAATTTCTGAGCGAAAAGAAAGAATTATTTAACATGTCATTCACAGAACTAGTCAAGAGTATTAGAGAATTTTGGCCAAGGTGTAAGGCAATTACGTCCCCGGAAGAGAGAGCGCTAGCCTATCTCAACTTCACTGCTGAAATCTTAGGATGAATATGCAGAACTCATTAAAAATACTGTCTATCAACATTAATTCCCTCATATCGCATGATAAAAGACTTTCCCTTCTTGATATGTTGAAAAATTTTAACCCTCACTTTGCACTCATATCGGAAACAAGGCTAAATAACAGACATAGAGTGTCACTTAAAGGATACAACATCATTAGAAACGACGTTGGTAGAGGTACAGCTATCATATTAGCTGAAAAATTAGCTTCGAGAAAGTAGGTTTCAGTAGTGAAATCTTCTCTTCATGCCTTGCGGTGATCCCATTTAATGCTGGTCTCGGTCTTCCAAAAAAGTTACTAATAGGCAGCATTTACATCCCTGGTAATGCTGGTGCGACCTTAACTAACGAATTAAATAAATTTTACCAACTCACTCGCGAGTTCGACTTAATCATCATTGACGGCGACTTTAACGCCAGGCATGGCAAATGCGGAGATAGTCAGAGCAATAGGAATGGTAAAATTTTAGTGAATTGGCTCAACAATGGCCCCTTTCTAAACTTAGATATACTGGCTCCAAGCGGACCACCATGTCCAAGATCGGCTTCGGTGTTGGACTTCTTTCTAGTATCGTCAAGCTTATTGGACACGGTAGCCAGCAATAATAGCGCAACATGCTGTACGGTTGCGTCTCCTTCTGACCACTTTGGGTTATTAGCAGATATCAAAATAAACAACTTCGCTCTAATACCAATGGCTCCCCGCACTTACAGAAGCTATGCTGAAACAGACTGGATGGCCTTCAGGTTTGACCTCCATAATTGACTGAGCAGGGTAGAGATTCCAGTGAGTGTAAACATCCCGAATACAGATATAGATAAGCACATAAAATCCATTTCGAGGGACATCAGTAACTGCACAGAAAGACACTCAAGAATGTTTAACGAGGCAGACCATAAATATAATAATATTTCAAAAGAAACCATAAAACTAATTAAAATAAGAAAAGTGTGGCTACGTAGTCAAAAAAGAATCTTTCACCGTAACCTTAACAGAGTAAATAGGGAATATAACGAACTCAACGCCAGAATTAAATGCCTCAGTCAAATAATTAGGCAGAAAGTGAAAATGGAAATGAACGAGGCTTTTCAGAAGCGACTGAGCAATATAAATCCATTTCCACAAGCCTTTAAAGAAATTAATCGTATCACGGGTAGGAAAATCTTTGGCACAAACATTGTAAATAATAACTTGTGTCACCTAGGTCAGGAGCAAGTAACCACAGAAGAGAAGATAATGGCTTTCCAGAATTTCTATGCTGACTTATACGTAGAAAAAGTCCCGGCGCAGGAAAGCTGGCTAGAGACTAGGTTAAGCAATAAACTGAGTCCTTTATTATTGAGACTAGGGGTCGAACCCTAACTAAATTCTCCAGCACGAATCAAGCCTTAGCACCGAACATTAGTTAGAGTAAATTCACCACTCCTTCAAAAGTATCTGAGACTAGAGCGGGCCTCAATAACAAAAAATCGTGTGGCCCCGACAAAATTCCCAACTACATCATACGAAAATGTCCAAAACTCTTAGACACCAAATTCGCAATTATATTTAATCAATGCACCAACAACGGTTATTTTCCATTAGCCTGGAAAGTAGGCAGGCTAATTCTTATAGCAAAAAAAGCTAATTCTAAGCAGGTAAAGGATTTCCGTCCAATTGTTCTACTATCCAACTTAGGAAAACTCTCTGCGAAACAAAACCTGCACAGTAGGTCTTGACATTGATCTGGGAAAAGCTTTCGATGGGGTGTGGCATAAAGGTCTTTTGTTTAAAATGCTGGAAGCGGGGTGCCCTCTAGAGATCCCCAAACTTATTGGTAGCTTTTTGAGCGAAAGAGTCAACTCAATCTCAATTTCCCATGACACTTCTGATGCAATCCCGATCAATTCAGGCGTACCGCAGGGCTCAATTCTGGGACCAAAGCTTTTTAATATATTCATGTACGATTTCCCACTCAGAAACTTCTCAACGGACAGTCCAGCCGCAATCATGTATGCCGATGATACCCTAATCCTAGCACAGGATGAAAAACCACATTTTGCCCTAAATAAGATCCAAAACTTTATACATGAATTAAACAAATTCTGCACCGACTGAGGATTCAAAATAAATAAGCAAAAGAGTGGATTGATCTGCTTCCTAAACGCAAGTGGTAAGGGACACCATCTGGCAGTAAGAGAGAGCAAATGCCTCCGGTTAAGGGTAAACAGCAAAGAAGAAATCAAATACTTGGAGATTACGCCTTAATCCCCATTCGAGGAAAGCGTTAAACAAAGCTAAAGCAGCCACAGCAATATTAAGACCTCTTCTAAACGCGAAAGCTCTATAAAAAAAAGGAAACTGCTCATTTACAAAACATTAATCCGGCCAGTCATCGGTTACGGATTCACGTCTTGGTTCCAAATAACCCCCAACGTTGCTAACGAATTAGAAACATTTGAGAGAAAAGCTGTTAGGCATTGCCTAGGTAAATTTAGAAGGCCTAACAGTGTCAAATGGTTCTCTAACGAGAGCTTATACAAGGAGGCTGACTTCCCACCCCTATTAACTTATTTACTGAGCTTGTCTGAGAGGTTCCTCAGGAAAGCAGAAACTCACGATAACCCACTAATTAAAAACGTAATAACAACAAACATAATTGATTCCCTTAATGACCATTATTATATGTCGCCTGTAAATATGGTACATGTAAACTCCCTTCAGTATATCCAGAGCGACTCCAAACGAGGCGCAAGGGTACCTTTCTACGAAAGGGCTAACTTAGCGAACTACAGGGGATAGCATTACAGCAGATTAGGTATGAGCATAGCCGCAAATTCGCAATAGCGTTTAATACCTGGCAGGACCCGGAGCTTCCTCGCTTACTGACTTAATAGACGAACGTCTAGAGAACGAAAAAAAATCTTTTATCACCTGCACGATATTTCGTACTTTTGTACCTATACCTAGAGAAAATAAGGATGAGTATTTCACTGTATTGGCCATTCATAGGGTTTGATATAATAGTAGATCAGTAGCTATACCGAACTAACGACTAATATATAAATGTATAAATGTAAAAAATGTAAAGTATACAAAGGTAAAAATAGACATATATGATATAACCTATAATCTACAATTTACAAACCCCAATGGGGGAAATGTAATGTCAGGCAGTATTGTAAGCCTAGACAGTGATGAAAAAAAAATGTGATAAAGAAGTATCTTATAAATCAGAAAGTTAATATGAACTCAAAATTAGAACTAAGCGCTTCAGTCATAATTAATTGTATCAACCTTATGCAGATCATATATCATGCATAGGGGTTCTCTGCCCTCACAACTGACTCCATGCGAGCTACGTATGTATACTATGTTTACAACATAAAATAAATCGGCAGGTCAGTATATTAACATGCCCTAATGAGTTAGGGTGACTATTAGATATAATAACAAACAAGTGGGATAAAAATAATAATAAGCTCAAATAACGATTGTCAATTAAAGAATGTGTAACCTGACCTCATGTAAGTCAGGAACTGATAAGAATGCGTCTAGTAATAACTCGTGTATGACAAACAAATATCCATATTAAATACTACGAAAGAAAAAATTAAAATTAATCGAAACATCCAACGTTGATTCTGTATATAACTTAAATTATATAAAGGGTTTTCCAATAAGAGGTGTTATTTTAATTAGCCCTCTATTTCGGTAGATGTCACTTTTGGAGCTGTTATTTTTTGATATTTGACAAGTAGAAACTACGCCCTTAATAAAAATGGAACTATACACGATTAAACAACGCACTGAAATTATTAAAATTCACTATAAAAATGGTGAAAATGTGGCAGCGACGGTTTGTAAAACTCGAACATTTTTGGGTCGTCGTGAAACACCTTGTCGAACCGCAATACAGAAATTGGTAGAAAAATTCGAGCTGTCGGGAAAAGTTAGTGATGTGAAGAATAAAACCCGTGCACGTCGCTCAAGAACAGCCGAGAATATTGCTGCTGTAGCCGAAAGTGTTGAAGAAAACCCAGGTTTGTCCATTCCTCGTCGTTCTTTGGAATTAGGCATTCCGCAAACGTCATTATACCGTATTTTGCATAAAGATTGGGTCTTAAGGCTTATAAAGTTCAGTTAACATAAGAACTCAAGCCGGCCGATCATCAACAACGTCGAGTCTTTGCTGATTGGGTCCTTGAAATGTATGAAAATGATCCGGAATTCCATCGAAAACTCATCTTGAGTGATGAGGCCAATTTCCACCTCGATGGCTTCGTCAATAAGCAAAATTGTCGCATCTGGGGCTCGGAAAACCCAAGAGTTATTGTTGAAAAGCCTCTCTATCCTCAACGTCTGACTGTTTGGTGCGGTTTATGGTCCCGCGGGGTCATTGGACCTTACTTTTTCGAAAATGAGGCTGGAACAACAGTTATGGATTGCGCTATCGACAGATGATTAATGATTTTTTATGGCCGGAATTGGATGGTATTGATCTGGACAACGTTTACTTTCAACAAGACGGCGCTACGTGCCATACAAGCAACGAAACCATTGATCTTTTACGGGAAAAGTTTCCGGACCGTGTTATCTCTCGAAGAGGTGATCACAATTGGCCACCGAGTTTTTGTGACTTAACATCTTGCGACTTCTTCCTTTGGGGCCACGTGAAAGAGAAGGTCTACGCCAACAGCCCAGCGTCGATTCGTGAGGCTATCGAGGACATAGAGCAGCCACTTTGCGATTTGGTTATGGAAAATTTCATAAAAAGGAATGTAGGCGTGGTCGTGGTGGTCATTTGGCTGATGCTATTTTTCATTATTAACGACTCTTTATAATGAAATAAAGATCCGATCATTTATATCAAAAAATGGCATTTTTCTTTGAATATCAAAATAACACCTCTTATTGGAAAACCCTTTATTTCGCCATTTATAGATATACATGGTATATTGCAGGTAACAGTACCTTCAATCTAATAAACGGCTAGTGGTTAATACCTAAAGCGCTGAAGTAATTAAATGGGGCTGAAATAAGCAAACCCCTTTAGGGGAATTATATGTTTAAAAAAGGCATTGCAACGCCAATAAATGTGATACTAACATAGGCATAGAGCTTTGGCTCTCTTCAGTTATTTAGTTATAAGTTAGGTTTTGTGTCAGAAAGGCAAGGTTTAACAAATGTACACGGGGAGCAAGTGTATAAATATACAAAATTAAAGATATAATTTAAAATAGATAATAAATGCATTCAATGACTTGTATCATTAACCGCACAGTGAAATCCAACAATGTAAGCCAAGCAAATCTGTAAGCTAGGCAGCAAAGATACCATTACTAAATAAGAAGTCTTGTAAACCGAACATTCATGTTATTTAGGCTCAATAAATATACTTTGACTTGACATTGACGCGGAACAGCTTTATATTGAAAGGAAAAGGATACAGAATTTTATGTCTCAACCTAGGGCTGGATTCACTAACTCGAAGAGTTGTGGAGTTGTGGAGATGAGAGCTCTTTTCCTACTTAACTCTCCACACGGAATTCTATAACTCGTAGAGTTTGTATTGAGATTTACCAAACTATCTATTGCACTCGGCAAAACTCTCGGCTGTGTTAGTTGTGGAGAAGTAAGAAAAACATTTCTCAACGACAGTATTGTCTGCTTTTATTGTCGTTTGCTAAGGTACCAATGTTCCTAGAATTTTTAAATTGAATTATGGAATCACTGCATATTCTGGCAATGTTTACAAAAACAAATTAAGGACATCCTTGCAACACTTACAGAGAAATAAGTCTTTTGGTGTCTCAAGGTACCCGCAAAAATGGTCAATTTGGTCGTTTTCCAGTACAGAAGAGATGCTATAAAAATTTTAAATATGCACGTTATGATGAAATCGCATCTACAGTGTGTCCCCTAATTAGATATGTAATTTGTTTTTTAGTCCAATAAACAGTTTTGGGGAAAACTGCAAAAGAAGTGAATCAGTTCTTCTTAAGATGAAAAAATGGCCGTTTTTTGGTATAAAAGGGACATATTTTCAACTCATCATTATGAAGAACTGGTAAGTCGTGGAAATTCACTATGCAAAATATCGGAACTGGGGTGTATATGACCCAAGTGAAAAAAATCCGTCATTCGGCAGTAAAAAGTCAGTTATGAAGTTAAAATGATCAAAAGAAAATTAACCCACTCGATTACCGGTTTCTCCCTCTGTAATTTTATACCAAACATGACGTATTTTGGACAACCCCCCATTGGGGGTGGTACGCCCCCCCATCCACAAAACACCCACCCACAGAAATCGTTCACCTATATTTTTGTACTCTATACCCCAAATCCACAGAAAAAAACCCCAATGCTCTAAAGTTAGCCGCCTTTTAATATTTCGATACTTCTCACATTTTCTTTAAAACGCCAAGTATGTTAGAGAATTTCGAATGGAGAGTTACGGAGTTTTAATCAGGGAAATCGAAAATTCTCATCTCCCAAATTCCCAAACTCTGCGAATTACAGAATCCGGCTTCTGATGTACAAGAGCAAGGTAAAGCTTGGAAAACCGAACTTGAACTTTTAATCCTTATCCAAAAACATAGATTGGAAAACTCTGTTCCCAACATAGTAATATTATTAAGAATTTTTTTAGTTGTGAACGGAGCTTTTCCAAATTAAAATTAATTCAAAATTATCTTCGTTCTACAATGAGTGATTAAAAATTACGAAATCTAGCAATACTGTCAATAGAGAGCGCGTCAACGTAGAGCGTTGAAATTTTGTACATAGCGTTTTTTAGGATTTTTAAGATTTTTACGTATCCTGTGAAGACGATCAGTCTTATACGGTTTTAATGTACAGAAAAGTTCTTCAGCATATGAAATCCTACAAAATTGGTTATAATCACTTTTGCTGTTCGACGAGCCATTCTGGAGATATGTGTATTCAAAATTCACATAAAAAATCTAACTTGCGCAGATGGGTGAACATACGAAATTACACACGAAATTACATTTCGGAGTTACAGGGTGATTAAGATATTATGCAAGGTTTTCACAAAATACCCTCTATCTTCAAAAGTACAGGGAGCACTGTCACCCCATGAAGCTAATTGTATTTAGAACTTCATGGCACTTCTAGGGACTGTCCAACTAGACCTGTGCTCGTCTGCCCTTAGGAGTTATTGTGGTATAAACTCAAAATGTGGGATTTTCTTACCACTTTTTTTAATTTGACCTCTATTTTTTTGCAAAAAGGTCACAACATACTTCTTTTTATAAAAAATATAAACTGTAGACTATCATCATTAATTTGACCTATTACACACAATGTGCTATCTGCAACCGGTAAGGAGTTACCAGCTCACAACCTATTCAGGTCATACCGAAATTAGCTGATTTTTCTTTAAAATGACGTGTAAGGGGACAAATTGTCTTCGAGAATAATTATAAGAATAGCCTTGAGAAAAAGTTAAGAGCTAATAACTCAGATAGATCATAGGGTATACTAGGTCAAATTAATGAGGAGAGTGCACAGTTTACCGTTAGTGTAAAAAAAAGTTATGTTTATGACCATTATGCAAAAAAAAAATAGTAGAGGTCAAATTAAAAAAAAGTAAGAAAATCCGAAATTTTTAGTTTAGACAACCACAACGCCGTTGGAAAGAGGATGCGGGGCTGGTTGAGCAGTTGTTCGAAAGGCCATGAAGTTCTGAATACAATCAATGTTCAGTTCTCACAGAACCAGAACCTTATTCCATAAATGTTCAGTCCACCTACAAGCATATTACCGCTCGTAAAATCTCCCAGTCAAATCATCCATAAAACCTTAATCCCTCGTTGCAGTCCAAAACAATATCTCCTAAACAGATAGAAACAAAAGCACAAAGAATCTTTCTTCCAAGAATATAAAATATGAGGATATTTATCTAATAACGAACTTTTACCACCTCCAATACCTCCTGTAAACATCTGGACATCATTCTTCCTAAAAATAAATAATCAGACCCGATTAATAATAAATAAGTATACAAAAATAGTATAAACTTACCTATAATACACTTATGTCCGTATATTTACATTTTCTGCAATGTCATTAAATGACATTACGACCAATCGTTTAATTTCGCCTCAGTCGTCAAATTCAACAAACGTCGCTAGGCCAACACCGAGAGGTGAGAACTCATAACTGGATGCGGCAGCTATATAAAACCGACGAGCCTCAAATCTTTCTTTGTTCAGAGTTCATCTGATTCGGAGACTAATCCGAGTAACAAGAAGAATATTCCCAAACTCATTATAGAAGATTAATTCTATATTTCAGAGACTAATCTGAAAATTCCTATCATTTCCAACCTTCCTGCCCACATTTAAGCAGAAGATTAATTCTGCGCAGATATTAATCTCCAATAATCCTGCCCACACCTAAGCAGAAGAATAATCCTGCGCGAAATTAATCTGCAATACTCCTGCCCACAGAGATTTATCTTCAATACTCCTGCCCACACCTAAGCAGAAGAATAATTCCGTTGCAGAGATTAGTTTGCAACTCTCCTGCTCACATTTACAGAGGGATAATTCTGATGCAGAATCTATTCTGCGCTACTTCTTTATAGTAGCATATTGCTACACTTCTGCGCACGCGCAGAATACTGTCAGAGACTAATCTGACTCATTTTATCGTCTACAGCACTTTGCTACCCTTATGCCCTCACGTACGAGCAAAAATACTTTACTGCCCTTTTGCCCTCACGTACGAGCAAAGGTGCTTTACTGCCCTTATGCCCTCACGCACAATAAAAAGGCTACTACTTTATATAAACATATTGACACCACCTTGCGTACAATATGTCTATATTCAGAGACTAATCTGAATTAGTTTTTTTATAGAAGCATTTTGCTGCCCTTGTGCCCTCACCAACACTTTCCTTTTCTTTCATTCTGATAACAGATAATTAATTCTGGTCTTCTTCTCTCTTTATTTCGGAACGAATAAATTACTCAGAACCTGGAGCAGGCTTCACCTGGATTTTAATTTGAATATTAATTTGTTCATTTTTTTTTTTTAATTTATCTATTTGAAGTTTTTTTTTTTTAATTTTTTATATTGCATTTTTATTGTCGTAGTTTTTAAGTTTAACTGAATTTGTGATATTAGGTTAAGCAAATGAATTTTAATAAAATTTTATATTTGAAATTTATGACTGAATTGTCCTTTAAAAACCGGCACTCCCTCCCACGTCCGAGACTAGGGCTCACAATCAGCTTTATACGATGACCGTACTCCCTGTATTTTAATTATATACAGGGTGTTTTGTGAAAACCTAGCATAATTCCTTAATCACCCAGTAACTCCAAAACGGTTGATATGCCCCCCCCCCCCCTCCTGCCAAACAAGTTTTTGTTTGCCTAGTTGAGTACTATTACCTCCTGCTCTATGGACCACCATGGAGGAATTGTATATGTACACGTATGCACTTAATATATTTCCATCTTTCCCATTTTGACTCCCTTCCATCCGATATTCAAGTCTTTCATCATGATTTTACTCTTCACTTTCTATACTATTTCTTATATTTAGCTGGTGCTTGCACTATTATCATAACGTTTTATATGTAATTTATTTTATTTGTATTATGAATATCAATATCTTTAGGTTAATAACATTTTTTTGTTTTCACAAGTGAGCTCATGTGTTTGCTCCATGCATTTTGCATCGAATCTCACATATTAAATGAGAGCAATAAGAAAAATCCAGTCAAGCTCTAATTCCTAGCACAACGAAGGAAAGAAATCACGTGACAAAAGGATGGAAACGTTATTACAATTTGACAAGCAAGAAAAAAAAATCTGTTCTGCCTAGCCTTCATAAACTGGGAATATTGTTGGGGAGTTAATAAATACACATGGCTGTAGCAAAATCCTGAATCCCAGGACCTAGTTCTCTAGCGGGAACATATGTATAACATTGTATTCGTCTGTTAGGGTGTCGCAAAAATGTCTTCTCTACATTCTATGAGCCAGCAATAAATAAGTTACTCCGTTACAGCAATTTGTAGCCTTGTGGGTCTCTGATTTTATCTCCCTAGACACGTTCTTGGGAGCTTTGTACTTAGCGTCTTCTTGAATGATGCCAAGGCTTAGTCTGCGTGTCATTAGTCATTATGCACGATTTATTTATCGTTGTAGTAAAAAGGGAGGAGAACATTCCACACCTAAAAACTCCAGAGCACATTTAATTAAAAACACACAAATAAATTGCTGCAATTAATTTGGTTCATGAAAATTATTTGTCCTTTGAAGACAAGAAGTACGATACTTTTTTAATTATGGCAATGAAAGCCTAATATTCCTGTCACCGGGGGAAATGCTGTGACGACTCATTTTTTTTTTTTAGAAAGTAAATGAATGTCTGGCATTTGGAAATTATTATCCTTCCTTACAGTAGGTTCTGCAAGGTCATCCATTATAATTATGACAAGGACAGTATGGAGCTCGGAGAATGGTTTAAAATTTCCATGAACTCTTAAAAAATAACATGCAGCTCTCATGGTGAATGTTTAATTTTCGATATGGGTTTTACATTAGCATTTGGAACCGAAAAGGGGGAAGAAGAAACACACTTGATTTGATGTTTTATTAAAAAAATGTCTAATCATCTTTTTAGACATTATGAATATATTTTTAATATGAACAAGGTTTGTACGTAACCTAAGTATCCTCCACAGCTGTCAATTGTACTCGAAAGATATGTGTCGCGGACTTTACTAAGTTAATAAATTTCATTTAGATGTGAAATCTATGGGAAACAGATGAAAGTAATTTTCTCTCTGTGACCTGAGTCGGCAGGCATTCTATGGTTTCTATTACATCGTTTTGAGACTATGGTGCTTAAATTGCCTCCTGTAAACCAGAGCTTTTTATTACACTACCACTAGTATCATTTAAAACTGCTACCAAAATTTACAATCAATGTTGTGTTTACATCCAATTCTGCCTGAATGAGTAAAACCCTTATCTTTCATTTGCCAAACGTGCATAATTTGTTGGCTTGTAATTGAATTCCTGAGTACCTAAGAAGAAAAACGTAGGGAGTTGAAATTTTAAACGCACATTTCACACTTGATTGATGTGTAGAAGAGTACAAAGCCCAGAAAGTTTCTTAGTTTTTGTTTTTTTTGTTTTTTAGCTTAAAATTAGAGGCAGATTCGATCAGATAAGCCTAATGAAAAGTTCACAAGGTTTATGAAAAGAAATACTATCTTTCAAGTGGTAATAAAATAAAAATAAAAGAAAAAGGAATACGAAATATAAGAGAACGAGTGTTTTAATTGTATTCTGAAAAAGATATGCTTCTTGTCATCCCTGAATACTATACATAGAATATTACAATCTCCGGCTCGGCTTGACTACAAAAATACAATCACACCACGACTGAATTGTGAGGAGGATTTTATACGCAAAGGCTTTTGAAAGGACAATTAAAGGCAATTTGCAATCTAATTTTAGCTGATTCTTTTTTTATACGAGCCAAGAAGTGTGAGATACGGAACGACAGAAAATAAGATTAAGAAGAAAATTTTGGGAGGGACAGTTGCAATACTTTTTGTGGCAGGATGACAAAAGTAGAAAGAAGTGAAGTCAAGTGAACAATTATAGAAGTGAAAATATTTCGATTTGTGGCAAAATATAATGCAAACAAAAAGAAACATAAAGTTTTAAACCAATTTTAGAGCGCGAAAAATCCCGGATTGTCGGATATTTCGTGATTTAGAGACATGTAGAGTTTTAGAACGGAGTTCCCAGGTTTTTTTCGTAGTACTGAGATTGGGCATCGGTCCATCGAGTGCAGGCCGATTTCTTTTGAATTAGGAAAAAGTCTAATTGTGGACACCGCTGCCCAAATAAATTACAAGGAATGAGCGAAGAAAGAAGAGGTTATAATATGAGTATTTAAATTATCAATTATCGTTTAATTGCCAAGATGTAAATTCCGAGGAAGGATATAACCGGAGTGTATGAACGTCGTAAATTAAGATTTTTAACAGACTATTAATGAAACTAGCTCCATAGTTATGTAACAGACATGGTCCAGCTCAAGTTTTTTTTCCTTAGCAATAAAAAGTTTTAATATCTTTAGATCATTAACGTTCGGCCAAAGCAATTTGCGCCGTGATCGCACCGAACGTCGTGGCGCGGTACGGTGCCACGCAGTGAAATAGAGTGCTCATATCATGCGCTGAGGAGTTTTTCCAAATGTATTCTAGTTCCGATAAAGAAGTCTGATATTAGTAGTTCAATTTGAAGGAAAGTAGAGAATAGTGATGATGATCGATTCTACGAATAATTAATGCCAAAAGCCGAATGTGACGAATTGCACGGACTTAATGGGAATGAATAAGGTCCCTTTCATATTGGCGAGCGGTGTGCGATAATCTGTGAGTGGTAAAACACCGCTTAGCCAGGCTATCGCTATGATTTTTTTTTCACATTGTTGCTGAGGGAAATTATAGAGAAACTGTGGAAGGAAATTGGAGATCAGTTAAGACTTTCAGGTAAGAGAAACAAACCAAAACAAAAACGTTAGTAATCGAAAATTTTAATTGACTTCGTGGAAATTCAAAACTGTTTCAGATTCCTCTAAAGATATTCATATAGTAATACTTATATTAAATTCACATGACTCCAACCGTCTTTTATTTATTTTACAAATTGCTAGTCTATTCCGTTTTCTTGCTTAAATCAATCTTTTTAACCGTAAATTATCGAGTAACAATATTTTTCTCATAAGCCTTGACACCATTATGCACTAAAAGGCCGAGCGGCCTAAGTAATCTTTCTACCAGCGGTAGTGGCAAAATTGTATTTTATGTGATTTCCAAAATCGCCGCACTGCAACTATTTTGCTCTCCGTGCGGCGCCGCGTTTGTGTGACACACACTTTAAGTTCATATAAAACCAAAAATATGTTGACAAATGCTTTTGTACTGAAATTAGCTTACTTTTGATGCTATTCTTATTCATATAGGTTTGATGCTATTTGTTATAGATAAAAATATCATATAGGGCATATATAATAACCAATTATTATGACATTAAATATCACTGCAACATATTTTAATTTTCTCACTTACCTTCCCACGAAAAATGCATTTCATATAATTTTTAATATAAAGAATTTCATTTCAAATAAAAGAAAACCCAGACAACGCGCATCAAATAGAAATATGCGAAAAGCGTTAAATTACAGTTCTCGTGGGAGAATCTTAAAAAAGCCAGAAATGCATTTTTCGTCAAAACAATTTCCCGTGTAGTAGACACGTGAAATGATAAGTTTAGCGGAAAGCAAGTAATTTGTAAAAGATAGAAAAGTCAGTCCGAAAGTCGGTAGTCTGAGGTTCGGTCGTCGTATAGTAAATTGTAATTAGTCTAGTAACTTTGTATAAAAATTTGGATTGGCAATAAAGTGTTTCTTTAACTTATCAAATCAAGTTGTTTTTTTTTTATGTTCACCTTATGTGAAATTTATTATTGCTATTCTCATTCATATAGGTATAAATTTATAAATATAAGCGTAGAAATAAGAAAGACAACAGGTATAACATAGAACAAGAGAAGTGAAACACTTTCGCATTCAACCGAACTTATATACGATGCCTACACATGTGCACTTAATTTCATCATTCGGCAAAAAGCTATTTATTTTAAGTAACCTTGGTTTTCTCCACGTCAGAAGGATCCAGAACGAGAAACGCGACTCGTGTTATTTCTGTTCCACTGCAAAAAAGAGCGTTCTAAGGGCCCTCCTGAAGCGCTTCCATCGAAGCTATTAGCACTTTCTTTCCATATCCTCGTTCATTGCTATTTAACATAGGCATGTTCGAAGAGGCAAGCGCTGCAATGCGACTCTTAAGAAGCGCTCTAAGTAGTGGCCGGAGAAGATTTTGAATGTGTCTTTTCGAAAGCTTTAATGAGCTTTTTGGATAGCTTCTTCTTCAATTTCATAAGAGGCCTTCAAAAGTGAATCGTGCCCAGCACTCAGGTGCTTGTGCTTGCTTGCGTTTATTTGTGATAATAAGTCTTATGCAGTTGATTCGAAACGAAGTCTCTAGAACCACTTGAAGTACTTACTTCCCAAGGAACATCGTTAAGACTTCAAGTGCTAAAAATTTGGAATGTTTCCTATATGACTTCTTTATAAATCTCGATCAACATTTAAGTTCTTACATATAACTTGAATCCTTAAAGGAATAAATATAGTGTTATATCAACATTTGTTGTTTTATATGAGTCTAAGGAGTATAAGTCCTATATGAAGAATTTACTACTTGAATATAAGTGCTATAAACGTGAGTATATGGGACTATAATTCCCAGAGAATTGTAATCCTATATAATATTACTATATCAGTATTGGGGAAATTAAGTATGGGAGTACAGCTCTTGGGAAGTATGTTCATATATGAAACTTCATATCAAAAATCAATCTCAAACCATCCCTTATAACAGACTGTAAGGAATAAGCAATTTCAGTAAGAATTCGTTTTCGATATCAACACTCATATAAGCAATCAGTATTTTGTGAAGTTTTATATAGGATCAAGATCCCCTTGATTAAGAAATTATGTTCCTATACCAAAGCTTATAGGAGATGCTAAAGTGTCATGTTGTGGCACGCAGGTAGTACAACGCCGAGGAAAAGTTTAATATATTACCCACTTTTGCATGAGCAGTTGGTTAAAAACAGTGAAATTACAATAACGAATTTAATGGATGAGTGAAAAAAAAATAAATAAAAAAATCCGGTACTTATCATAGGAAAGTAAGAAAAAATGTTCCAAAAATAACATCATCTACGCCGTTGATTTGCAATACATCATCTGCTATGAAACCATTAATTTATAGGATATCAAAACTTCCACCAATTATTATTACTACTATCTACTATGCTACCAGGTATGCATAAATATTGTTAATATATAATCGGTAGACCTTTACCTAATTTTATAACACATCTAATAAATTTTAGATGTTCAATTCGAAAAATCACCTTCTATATTAGACGATGCTCTAAAAATTGTTCCTAATGATGATGAGCAGTATGATGATAAATATGATTCTGATGATGAAGAAAATATTTGTTCAAGAAGGAATTTATTTAGAATCTCTCTGAAGAAAATGAAAAAAATATTGATGATGTGATGAAAAAGGAAACATTTAGAATTTCTCTGAAGGTGTGGGCTTTGCAAAATAATATATCAAAAAAGCTTCGAGAGAGCTGTTCAAAATTTGTAATACACACACTCCGAACTTAATATCTACTGACACAAGAACTTTGCTCCGCACACCATCAACTAAAATGAATCGTGTTGTAATATTGTACATATAGGATCATCACCATCGGATGGTCACTATTGGCACCAATGGCACGATTTTTTTTAAAACAATGTTTTCGAAACATTAATCAGCCAACACAGATTTCGATTAACATAAACATAGATGGTTGACAATTTTTAAAAGTTCGCATGTACAATTTTGGCCTATATTATTTAATATTCACGAGTTTCCTGATGTTTCCCCAATGGTTTTCGGAATATATAGCGGTAATAAAAAGCCAAAAGATCTTTCATTGTTTATAAAACCTTTTGTAGAAGAAGCAACCAAAATTTTGAAAGAAGGAATTATTATAGATGATGAATATCGTATTACTGTACCGAGCGTTTTATTTGTGATTCACCCGCTAGAGAATTTATTAAGGGTAAATTAAGCGAAGCATTAGATAATATGTATGTCGCATTTCGAGTGAAAATTTGCTTTTAACTTTCCTACAGGTGTCGCTTATTATAATGGTCAGCACAGATGTCAAAGTTTTCTACAGTTGGTGAGTATTCGTATACCTCGAATTGCAACATTTTTCCGAGAACATGCTGCCCTAAGAGAACTGACGAAGAATTTCGAAGCAGAGTTGATGAGTTACATCATAGATGTTATACGCCATTAGATCCATAAAATTTGTCGTCTGCTTTTACTATTCGATTTCTTGAATTTTTGTT
Organism: Dioctria rufipes; assembly: GCA_963924295.1. Taxonomy (NCBI): domain Eukaryota; kingdom Metazoa; phylum Arthropoda; class Insecta; order Diptera; family Asilidae; genus Dioctria; species Dioctria rufipes. Next base: position 158,435,233 of record OZ002741.1, on the reverse strand, counting down.
TCATTTTTCCTTCGTTTATATGGTTTTATACACTCAACTCAATTCTGATAGTCCGAGTTGAGTGTTTTAAATTAAAAATATTACCGTATGCTACTGTGCGCACGTTCACAAAAATTTATTGCAACTTTTTCTTTCAACTGTCAATAATCTTTTAAAAGCACACTACGCTCGCCGATCGGAATTCTCATATAGGAACATAAGTGCTGTATGAAAGTTTTTGTTTCGGCATTTGCTCTACTATGCTTATATAGCACTGCAAATGCCATATCAAAATATCTATTCTCAACACAGCAATTTACATCTTTATATAGGAATTTGATACCTTATAAGCGTTTAATCTTGCTTATGTAGGTGTTGAAGTCATGGTAGGAAATTTTGTGTGTTATATCAACATTTATAGTCTTTAAGAAAGAATTGCAGTCCTATATCATCTCTTTCTTATGTACCCCTACTCAGTAGCCATGTTTGCTGATGTTTTGGACGGCCATATTTGAATAAAAAAACACGCATTTTTATTTAAGTGTAAATTGGCTTAGAAACATGAAAATAATGTCATATTGGTAAATTTATTGAAAACTAGATAAATTGACGTTTGTTCCATTTATTTGGAGAACCAAATGAACATAACTGTTTTTAACTATAATTAATTAAACACTCTATTTATTTATTTATTTATTTTGAGGCGCTTTGTTATTTTTCGATCTATCGTGTTACATACTAACAGTAAAATTTAAATCGTTGATAAATTCAAATACATACCGATGTGAAAAAAAAAACAATTTTAATATTGTGAAATATGTTCCTCAATCATATTTTATAATACCATCTTTTGTGTTAAATGAAAACTTTCTATAGGACTCTAAGTCACGCATGCATAATATGTTCCACATGAATAATAAATTTGTAGACTCAACTAGGATCTATTGTCTTTTAATGATTTTACATTAGGATCACTTTTCCTATATAGGGTAATTTTTACCTAAATAAGTTATTACATAGGGATATAAGTGACGTAGACTAATTTAGGAAATCCTACAAAAACGTTATAACACTAAATTTCTACAGTAGGGTATATATAATGTCTTACATAAGCTCTGAGCATCAATATGAGATTACGATATAAGTACATTATATTATATTATTCCTATATCAACACTAAATTTTATTCCCCGAGCATGATATGGGATTCTCCACTTTAGCGCCATAAGAGTCTAGTGCAATTCCCTGGGAACTCGGTGAAACAATAATCTGGTTTCTTATGAGACCTTAAGCTCGCAAGAATTATTTCCTAGCAAAGCTCCGAGCTTTATATAGGAAAAAAATTGTTCGTTGGGTTGAGCCTTTGCTTATTTTTCTGGATAAGTCAGTGAATATGCTTCTAAAGATCTCCCAAATGATGGATAGAGAAGCGCTTAAATTGGGCTCCTTTCAGATGCGCTGGTATTTCGTCACAAAGAACAGATCACCATACATACGCATATTAGTAGAATGGTTGTGATGTAAATTTCTACTATTACAGCTCTACTGATTTGAATATAGACTTGTCATTGATAGTGAAGTTGGAAAAGCCTCCCAGGTATGGAACCGCCATTTTATAGTAGAAAAGTTTGAATACCTTAAAATTTGAGGCTCAATTAGGGCTAATACAACATCCGTAATTTAATGCTCTACCATTTTTAAAAAAATCGATTGATAATCCAGTTTGATCAAAGCTTAGGACCACCACTACTGAAAAATGGGTTAAATAATATTGTCACAATAGTAGTAAGGCATAATACTGTAGAAAAACACTCAACTAAATAATATTTGCTTTACACTTCCGTGAGCAAAGCATTACTACCCTCAATCAAGCCTTGAAGTTTTGCAATACTAATTCCTACCCATTATTATTTTTTGATCATAGATTTTAATAAAATTAAAAAAAAAAAAACATAAATGTTAAAATGTAGGTGGCGTGTAGACTGAATTCTGATGGAATCTTTTTTTTGTGTTCTGCCTAAGATTATTCTTTGAGCTTATATCGAACTATTATTATACGTGGCACTCTTTTGTGATAATACTATTTAACCTAATTTTCAACAGATCTAACTTTTGATAAAACGGGAGTATCCATAGATTTTTTAAAAAAATACTAGAGCTTTAAATTCATAGAAGGGACACCTAATATTCAGGGGCGGAGGTCCAAAGTTCCACCTTTTTAAAAAATGTTTTTTTTTTAAATACTAAAACATTAAATTCGTGGAAGATGCATTAAATTAGCATGAATTGAGTCCTTAAATATTATGTAGTGCACACTACTGTGACAATTGTATTTAAGCTATTTTTTGATCCCGCTGAATTATCCATCGACTTTTTAAAAATGTAATTGAGTCCATTGAACGTATTCAAAATTTCGTACCTTGAAATGGCAATCCCGTTTTGTTGAATGTGTAGGTGTTCACCGGGAAAGAAATTTTGTGAATGACGATTTATGAACACCAACCAATTTACTGCCGTTCTTCTTATAAAACTGTGAATATTGTTAGCATTCATAAGCTCGACGCTGCATTCAGCTGTGACGTAATGATAAATATCTGTCACCTGAAAAATAAATTAAAAAAAATTGCTGTGCGAAATGACGTTTATATTAGCTCAACTTCCTATAAGTTGTTGCTGGCATAAAACATCTACTTGGTCATGTAAACATCTTCTGTCAAACAAAAGAAAGCGAATAACAATCGCGAATTACGTTCAGGTTGAAGTGAAGCGGTAATGTCACATTCGGTTGCTCATTCATGTTGTTTATTCAAGAAAATTCTTCATACTATTAAAACTAGACTGATAAAAGACTTATTTCCAAATCTAGCCTAATTGCTTTACTACTACTGTAATTCTACTTTAATTCTACTTTAATTCTACTCAGATTCCTTACTTATAATTATTTTTTGCGATTAACTTAAATTTTCTTTCTTATGGTAAAATTACTAAACTATTGCTCAAATAACATGTATCATTAGTATGTCAATTGTGAATCAATTGTCGTGTGGTGTAAAGATGACCCGTGCGGGCATAATTCCATACTTTGATCGAGTGATTAATTCACTGATTTTTTGTTAAAAATGCTGAAATTGTAAACTATTTCGATAGACTATTAGTATTTGGTGATTCTAATACTGTGTAATTAATGTCAAACAAGATTGGCATGCACCTTTACTTTTATAGCCAGATTTGTTCCATTTTCGCTATCTATCAAGTGGAAAAGTGGAATTTTTCACTGAAAGTGAGAAGTGAAAGTGACAGAAAATGGAAAATTTGACACCTTTCTTTGACACCTTTTCCATAGAAATTAATTAAAAAATTCGATTACCTAATTTAGTTAATTTTGTGAAATTTTCCATAATTTCTCGATTCGCTGTGTTTCGTTTCGATGTAGTAAATTTTCCTGTCATTTTGTAATATCTTCTGTTTTTTTCCCACAGTGAGTCTCTTTCGCGCTCATTCTGGTTCGCTGAACAATTTTATTACTTAATAATAATTGATTTCCATATGTTTTTTTTTCTACTGAATTTATATAACTTTAGGCTCTTAAGTACTGTATTTGGTTGAAGGCAAATTATTATTAGTTACTACTCCCGGGCAACTTGGTTCTTGTACCGGCAGCAATAGCGATAACAAGATTAAAATAAAAACACCGCTTTTTAGAAGTCCAAAAAATCAAAATCAATCAAAACAACTGTACTTCTAAATTGCTGTCCCAAATCACAGCACCTAACTTTCCTTGCAAAATCTGCCAAGCTTGGCAACGCGAATATGATAATTTACCTGGGATCATGATGTGTCAGGCAATCGATGAGAAAAGTATGTAGAGTAACTTGAATTTTGCGAATTAAATCTGAATTTTACGACCTAATGCTATTTTATACAGTATTAGTCTGTAGTTTCGGGCAGTATTGAAGCCCAATTCATATAAATGTGCCTTTTACCTTAAAGTCAAAATTTTGAATCCGGTCAAATATATGGGCAGTTCTGAAGCCCATTCTCCCCAAAAAATGCATAGTTCAGGAGATTATTAAATTGAATCTCTTCTTACAGAGTAAATCGGCGACAATTCACGCTGATGCTGCTACTACCACTGACATGTATATAAATGGACTGCTTGTTGAATCAAAAATGCATGAAAGCAAATGGCACCACTTTCATATTCCTGTCTCTTCCGTGAGAACATACTTTCCACTGAACTGTAACGATTTGGAACGAGAAATTGTTTGTAAAAATCCTTGTAAAAAACACTTCTTTCGACTCATAACTAATATTTAACGATACAAATAGTCCCAAATACCTTTGTGGTAAACTCGGTAAATCCCACTGACATGCATATACGTGAATTCCCAAATAATTTAAACATAACGTCAGTTTTGCGATATTTGGTAGCATTGACAGTGAGAGCATTTCTGAAATCAAAATTGGTGCCACATGAAACAAGAGAACAAGCAGTCCATTTATAATATGTCAGTGGCTTCAACGTAGCGTTCATTTGGACTCATTTTCGTTTTTTATTTGGATTTCCTTTCATTTGGATTTTTCATTTTGCGTTATTGTTTTATTATTTAAATCAGCTCATGTAATTCTTTATTATTTTTCCTTTTTGCTTGAATTTATCATTTGAATTATAATTTATTATTTATTTATTCTTTTATGCATTAAATCATTGCTTTCTTTTTAAATTTATAATTTGGACTATTTACTAACAGTTGTGAACAATAAGTTTGTTTGATTTTGTAAAAACAGACCGATTTCCACAATCGGCACCCATCCATTTTTATGTTGAAGCCTCGGCATAAGCTTATTCAAGATGTTATAATCAAGGCTTATATCTTATTTTCCAAAAATTTATTAAACTATGTGCACTCATTTATAATAATATAAGAAAGAAGAAAAACTATAGACCATTGCTCTCGTTAATTTGCATCTAACGTTAGACTTATTATAAAGGAATGAAATATAAAACTAGAGAAATTCATTCGCCTCGAAGGTATATAATTATAGGACTATACAATGCCTCTATTTAGATAAAACGTTTATCACAACATTTTTTTGGATTGAACTTATTAGAAGAGAACAGTGATAAATGTATGTATTTATGTATATATATATATATGTATGCGCATTTTTTGTCATGAGGCTTTGTGACATTAGAGATATACTCAGGCGAGTACCATAGATCTACAAACCCAATTAAATAAACCACAATTAAGTATACCTGCATTTTTTGTTTGTCTATATTATATTTTTTGTGTATTTTTTAGTGTACATTATGTTCAAATCAAAAATCAATCATATTACGAATAAAGATCATAGGGGTAAAACGCATGATTAGACTCTATCTGTTTATCTAAAGTCCTAAATAGAATTAGAGGGTACAGAGATCCTCATTAACACGTTTTTATAATGCGATACATTACAGATATATTCAAAATGAAAATGGAATTGAAGAGAGTCAAGGGAGGTTTCAAAAACCTCACTGTAATGAAATTTAACCGTAACATGGAGGCATTAATGTCATATGGACCTAAATTTGTCATTTCGAAACACGAAATGGACTTCACAGATACCTTATTCTTTACCGAAGAACTAGCACGAAGTTTAGAAAATGATTACCCTATGCAATACACCACCAAACTACGGGAATACTCAAAGAAACTACACAGATACATCGCCCACACTAAGTTGAAGCATTACACCGAAATAGAAAAAACAATACTAAATACCACATTGGACTGGAGGAATCTATTAAAAAACAGACAAGACATCATCATAGTAGAGGCAGGTAAAGGAAAAATAACTGTAGCCATGTACAAAGCACAATATGACACGCTGGTATCAACCATGATTCAAAATAGCATAGATAATGGACTATATACGCTCATTAACATTGAGAATCTACCCAGAATACAAAAAGCTCTAGACCTATCACTAAAAGCAAAAATCGGACAAATAAGGGAAAAGAGTCTCATTATAAATTATGAAGGCACAACACGTAGCAAAGAGGACCACAAAATACTACAAGAACTCCCATATTATAAAAATTACATAAGTATGATGTACACACTCATAAAATTACACAAAGAGACACTCAAAATGAGACCTGTGGTAGCAAAAAACAATGCCATAAATACATGCATCGGGGATATACATAATTAACACAGCCTTAGACTTCATGAAAACTAGCCCGCTTTTTAAATTCAAAACCAATATAATGGACAAGATTCAACTTATACAGGACATTAAGAATATAACGCAGAAACCAGACTATACCTTCTTCACACTCGATATAGTAGACATGTATAACAAACATAGACATAACGAACCTTATACAGATCATCAAAAACAAGCTAGGTATACAAATTCAGATCAAATACAATATAAATTTATTAATAGCACTAATAGAGTTTGATATAAACACAGCGAATTACTTCAAGATAAACAAACAAGTATTTAAACAGACTAAAGGATTACCAATGGGAGCAAAAACATCAGAAAAATTCGCCAGCGTATACATTGACTTCCACTTAAACAAAATATACAAAGGTCTACAAAACATGGGACTGGACTTTATCAGAATTTATGTGGATGACATTCTAATATATGCCAAAATATATAACATAGATATGATCAAGAAAACCTTAGAAAACATCCTTAAAATGGAGCTTACTATGGAAATGGAACAAAATGGATACCTAGATTTCCTAGACCTTACCATACTATCGTAAGCGGATGGGATTACCACAATGTGGTACAAAAAGGAAATATCATCAGCCAGACTCATTAACTACCACTCAAGCATACCAAAACATATCAAATCCAACACACAAATTCAGAGGATCAATTACGTCATTATCGCCAACGAAAGCCTTCTGCTTGAAGGAATCCTAATAGACCTCTTCGAAGAACTAACTGAAAACAGCTACCCAAATTCCATCATTATAGACTGCTTTCAACAAGCTATGAACAAGGACAACATACCCAAAGATAAAAACAAGATAGTACAAACCTACATCGACAACCAGAGTAAGAAACTAAAGATCACAAAACGCAACAGAACTAATAACAGTTACATTGATAACCATAAAGAAAGAACGCATCGTGGATCAAAACTCCTAAGAATTCCCTACCACAACGATAGCACACTACAACTTACTAGAAGTATCAAACGAGTCTCAAACAACTTAAACACATAACCAACATAAACATAGATTAAGAAGTCAATATAGCCGTAACAAGAGAATGAAAGGATACACAATAAATAACTTATAGATCGGAGACACAATCAAACCAAAACACTGGTATAAGATAATATGCATATACTGCAAAAACTGCAACACTAAATACATTGCATACACAGGAAGAGCGAATATAGAGAGCATCATCCTAAAATACACCGAACTCAGAAAACCCATCAAAATACACAGTTAAATATTCCAACACAATATCCACGATTATGTAACAATTATCACCAAATGTACCGGCTACAAGAAAGCAGATATATATATTGCAGCATACATCCAAGCCAACAAGAAGGATGGAGACGTAATCATATATCTCACAAAGAACACCTTGCATACTGACGTAACACCTAACATCATATACCATCTAAAAAAGTTATAATCAGAATACTACAACCTTTACCTATAATCAGAATCCTAAAACCTTGCCGATATATTTATAATACAAACCAAGTATATCAACACCATAGAAGAATAGATGCAAACAAGCATCACACAGGAAGTACAAGCCATGATCATTCAATACCTGAATTCCTATAAAATATGAATATCCCAGATGAGGACTGAAAACCTACTACGGAGATAGAGATATAATTTACTAAAAAAGGACAATGATTACGACCGCATGCATGCATATATGCATACAGGTGTATTTTTGAGAATAATATGAGATAAACATGATAATGTTCAACGTATAATAAAAATATCTTTAGAATAGGATCACATATCATATGTGTGCATTAATTATATATATGTAAATAATATATACTAATTTGAACCCCACAACCTAATGTAACATTTATATGGATACCTTTCACTTCCTAATAATATACCCATCCAAACTCCCATCTATAATAATATTCAAGAAAAGATAAACTAATAAGGATCTTATAGAACACATCTTGTTCGGGACAACCATAGGAACCACTATGGACCTTTTTGACTCCCATCACAGATAGAACATAGAAGTCTCAGTAATCAAGATATACACAACCCCTGAGATCAGATGACATTGGATATGCCTGATGTGGGGCTTTTATTAATTATTAAAACCTCATTACAATACATTAAAATGCCAAACGTGTTACTTTATTAATTTTTATTTTTTACAGAGGCGACTTATTTCACTGCCGACTGCTATACCAGAACTGTTAAAACTGATGAGAGCTTAAAACTATTTCTGCCTATTCTAATCTAACTGTCTTACATGAACGAATGTTTTATTGTGTGTATCGAGTGAATGTGATGCGAATATTTTATATATGTGTTTGAATGGCTACTGTAGTGCATACTTTGCGGGAGCAAATATTCACCCACTGACATCTTACTTAAAATCAAAACGAAATAGAGATGTGTCGCCTGTATAAACTTAGCAATCTCGACTTCCAGCTGGAAGTACATAATTAAAGTACGAGCATCTCTCTCGCTCGAAGTAGTTAGTCGTTCACAGTCAGTCGCAGTCGTCGCTTGCCCCAAGCGTTTAACTAAAGTTTATTGAAATTGTAGATTAGTTTTAGAAAGTATTTTATTAGTCCTAAAGTATTTTATTAGTCGTGTAATATCAGTGAATTGCTTATGGAATAAAATATGGAGTTATAGTTTCTCAAGTGAAACCAAAGAAATTTTGTTTTTGAACCGCCTTAAATACACGACAAGTGGTGACCCCGACGTGAAAGTATTTTATTCCATAAGCAATTCACTGATATTACACGACTAATAAAATACTTTAGGACTAATAAAATACTTTCTAAAACTAATCTACAATTTCAATAAACTTTAGTTAAACGCTTGGGGCAAGCGACGACTGCGACTGACTGTGAACGACTAACTACTTCGAGCGAGAGAGATGCTCGTACTTTAATTATGTACTTCCAGCTGGAAGTCGAGATTGCTAAGTTTATACAGGCGACACATCTCTATTTCGTTTTGATTTTAAGTAAGATGTCAGTGGGTGAATATTTGCTCCCGCAAAGTATGCACTACACTACATTACTCCCCCTCAATACAAAGGTTCTACATATGTTATTTTTAAGGATATTTTAAATATTTCTTCATAATATATGTATATGTAATTAGCAAAATTCAATATGTTTAGTTAAATTGTTAATTCATTTCATTAATTCTTTATGCAAATATTATTAAACTAGATTACAAATGGATTCTTTTATATTTTGAATAAAACTTTGGACTTTGAACTATTTCTAGTTATTGTATCGTTGGTGAGTACTTCTGGATTTAATAAGAAAGCAGGTTTGAGTCTATCAATTGAAATTGTGCATTCTTTTTCATTCATTAGAAGTTTAAAGAATTTATCTGTCTTATTGGTTACTTTGTATGGTCCACTGTAAGGGTGATTTAAAGCACCTTTATAAATTTCTTCTCTCACAAATACATGAGAACAATTTTTAAGATCTTGTGGGACAAATATTCTAGTTTGTCTTCGAGTTCTGTTGGGTGTAGGTCGTATCGTCGATAGTGATTTTCGAAGATCCTTCGCGTAAGTGGTTGTAATGCTCTGATCAGGTAGAGTATTAGAAACTACAAGTTCGCCAGGGAGACATAATGGTTGTCCATATAGCAATTGGGCGGGTGCTATGTTCAAATCTTCGATTATGGAGGACCGGATGCCAAGAAGGACCCAGGGTAAAGAATTATACCAATTTCTTGGATCATCGATGCTCGAATGGCTGCCTTTAGTTGCCTATGGAAGCGTTCTATAAAGCCATTCTATTGTGGGTGATACGTGGTGGTCCGTATGCGGTGATTACCCAGAATTTCTGAAAGTTCTTTGAATAACAATGATTCAAACTGTGGTCCTTGATCTGTGGTAATTGTCCTTGGAACGCCAAATCTTGATATCCAATTATGTATCAAAGCATTAGCAATAACGGATGTGGTTGTGCTTAGAATTCTCCGTGAGGCGATATAGTATGACGATTCATCTTTGCCATCAGGCAAGGATTGCAAGTTTTCGTCCACAGGTTTATATTCTTATTCATTGCGGGCCAAAAGTACTTTGAAACAATGAGTTTTCGTGTGACTCTGATACTTGGATGAGAAAGATCATGGATTATGTTGACAGTAATGCGACGGAGCGTTTCAGGAACGTAAGGCCTATTGACCGTGGTCGAAGTTTCGCATCAGATATCAAGATCTTCTAAGGGTATGTGAATTTTTTTCAAGGTGAAAGAAAATGATTTTTGATCATGCTCAATCTTACTTAGAAGATTTTGTAATTCATCGTCTTCGGCTTGTTCTTTGGCAAGTATGTCAAAATCAATTTTTTTAACGTTTATATGGCTATGTTTGATCTCGATAAAGTGTCTGCAACTATAGTTCGGCTACCTTTAATATAGCGTATATCGTTCGTAAACTGAGCTGTATAGTCTAGTTGTTTGCCTTGGTGTCTTTCCGGTTTTCGAGGATATAGCATTGGTCAATGGCTTATGATCAATATGTACAGTGAAATTTTTACTTTCCACAAAATATCTAAAACGCTTTATAGCTAAATAGATGCTTAGTAGCTCTCGGTCGAAAGTTGAGTATTTCTTTTCCGCTGGCTTTAGCTTTTTTGAGAAAAAGCTTAATGGCTGCCAATTGCTGCCATTGTTTTGCTGTAAAACGGCACCTACTGCGTCACTCGAGGCGTCAACCCATATGCCTGCTTTTGCGCAGGGGTCAGGATGTACTAATAACGTGTAATTTTTGAGATCAGACTTTATTTTTAGTAATGCACTGACGTGTTCTTGCTGCCAGGAGAATTTTGCTTTGGCGCATTTATTTGTTTGTTTGTTTTTAAAAGCTCGTATAGTGGAGCTGCAGTTTCAGCTATATGGGGAAGAAAACGATTGTAGAAATTCACCATTCCGAGAAATCGTTGAAGCTGTTTGAAAGTCTTGGGTGTAGGAAATTCTTGAATTGCTTGAACTCTGGTTGGGGATGGGTCGATTCCATTCATTGAAATTAGATGTCCGAGAAATTCGATTTCCGAGACGCCAAGGATGCATTTCGTTGAGTTTACATTTATACCATATTTCTGAAATCTAGAGAATAGTAAGCGGAGATGTTGTTTGTGTTCCATCGGGTCTTTACTACCTATGAAAATATCATCAACGTATGTGAAAACGAAGTCTAGATCACTGAGAACTTCATTTATAAAACGTTGAAAAGTTTGCGCACCATTTTTGACACCAAATGGCATCCGCAAAAATTGAAAAAGCCCAAATGGCGTTATGACAGCAGTTTTATAAATATCCTCTGGTGCAACCGGGATTTGATGATATGCTCTTATAAGGTCGACTTTGGAATATATTGTGCAAGCGTGAAGATTAATTGTACAATCCTGAATATTCGGCAAAGGATATTTGTCGAAAATAGTAGTAGTGTTTAACTGTCTGTAGTCGCCGCATGGTCTCCAATCGGTGGATCCTTTTTTAGGGACCATGTGGAGAGTGGAAGCGACAGCGGAAGAGGAAGGTTGGCATATTCCTAATCTGATCATTGTTTGAAATTCTTCTTTAGCTATTTTATATTTTTCGGGGTTTAATCTCCGAGCTCGTGCAGAAGGAAGAGGTCCTTCAGTATAGATATGATGTACTACATTGTGACAGACTTCAGAATTGAAGTTGGGTGGTGCTTTGAGTGACGGAAGTTCGTTTAAAATGCATCCATATTCACCTTCCAAGGGATAAAGCTTAGGTGAGCAAGAGGTAGACATACTTGAAATACATGCCACTTTGAGGGATGTTTTCTTGTCTAGCGGTGTTCTTTCTCTAAGGTCGACAAGCAAATCGAACTGGTAGAGGAAGTCCGCACCTATAATTGCGTAATCGACTGCAGCTATTATGAAAGGATACTCAAAGTTGCGACGTAAGTTTAAGCCTAAAGAAAGATGTTTAACACCATACGTGGAGATTGTCGCACCGTTTGCAACCATTAACGTTGTGTCCGATTTGTTTGCATACTTGTAAAATGAGATTTTAGGTACAATGGATACTTCGGCGCCAGTATCATTTAAGAATATCATGTTAGTTTTTTTATCTAAAATGTATAAGCGGAGTGAGAAAGGGCAGGTCTTCGTGCCGCGAACGAAGCTGCTTCAATTAGTTTTTTTTATTAGCATTCGAATCTTCACAGGGTGGTATACACTTTTTAGCCTTATTACCAAACTTTCGATGATACCAGCATATTTTATTGGGGGAATGTCGGCCTTTGCTTGCATCTCTGTGTTGAGAATTGGAACGATTTCTGGAAAAGTTTCTGTGAGTTTTAGAAATTCTAGTCTCAATCCGGCTTAACCGGGTTTCTAAATCTTTTACTAATTGTTGAACTTCCTCGGGAGTTTGCGAGCCTTTGATGGCAATTACGCATGCTTGAATGGAGCTTGGAAGTTTGTTTAACCACAGTTGGCGTAAAAGCGATTTATTAATAAGGCTATTACCCTGGGCCAGAGATTCCATTTGTCGGAATAGCTCTGACGGCTTAGCGTCACCTAATTCCATTTTGTTAAAAAGCGCATCTAAACTACGCTCTTCGGTATCTCTACATCGTGATAAAAGATTTGTTTTTAAATTTTCATATTTGTTCGTCGGAGGTGGATTTAACAAAATATCCGCAACGATTTCCATCGTTTCTGGAGGCAAAGAGGATACAATATAATCATATTTCGTATTTGACGTGGTTATATTTCTCATACGAAATTGGGTTTCAATTGTTAGAAACCATAAATCTGGTCTATTATTCCAAAAAGGTGGAATTTTTAATGTAGCTAATAATAAATTAGAATCGTGCGAAGCTTCGGAGCTATTAGTACTATCTTGAGCACCACTACCACTAGCGATAGACTGATTCGTGTTTGTTGGTGCATTTTTCGTGTCGTCTGTCATTATGTTTTACAAAATTTATGCAACAACAAAAAAAAAATAATAATAAATGTATATGTATATATGTAATATAAATAAATAAGTGTGTTTAAATATATATATTGTTATAATTTTTCAGTGGACCATTCGTTAGTAATCAATGCTCTTCCACCAATCAATAATATTGGTGGGCTGATATGGTTTTAATTTGTTTTATGAATCGAAGTACTCACCAATGAACCATTGTTACAAGAACTGTTACCATTCGATCTTAGTCTTAGTTTCTTCTTTATTTGGTTTTTTTTTGTTTTTTTTTTATATAAATCAACTAAAATAAATTTAATAATGCAATTAATCTGTTAATTGAAACTATTTATCTAAAACTTAGCTATCATTGTTGTTAAGTCCACTTTGCCGCTTAGATTTTGATTGTTTCCTCTTGCTATTGTTTCCTCATTGTTCCTTTGTTTGCGCTGCTGATACTTGGGAGGTTTAAAATTCAATTTTTATCTGGTCGCAAAATATTCATCGAGCGTTGAAAATCCCAAATGTGTACTGCAATTATTGCTTTTAATTGTTGCTGCTGAAATTTCTATGATTTCTCGTTGTTGTGTTTTGTGATGCTAGAAATTTTATTTCTGATGGCGCGCGATGTGCTTGTGTGCCAGGTGTTGCGTTCTGGTATAACCTTTTTGTGTTCATGAACTGCTGAACTTTTTGTATTTTATCATGAAACTTGTAGTTTATACGATTTTCGATGATTTAACTCAAACAAATTTTTTTTAATTACTTAGAGCTTGATGAGTAGCTCAGGTTCACATGTGTTTATTGAGTGTTATTGTTTTATAGCACCTGACACTTTTTAATGCACAATTAGCTCTTTTCACATCACGTCGGGGTCACCATTAATGTGGGGCTTTTATTAATTATTAAAACCACATTACAATACATTAAAATGCCAAACGTGTTACTTTATTAATTTTTATTTTTTACAGAGGCGACTTATTATACCAGAACTGTTAAAACTGATGAGAGCTTAAAGCTATTTCTGCCTATTCTAATCTAACTGTCTTACATGAACGAATGTTTTATTGTGTGTATCGAGTGAATGTGATGCGAATATTTTATATATGTGTTTGAATGGCTACACCTGACTTCTAACCCATTGAGAAACAGCCAATAAATGTAACGGATTGAATGGGTGGCGATATAATGCATGCCAAAATAGTAGCACTCTACAGCCATTCAGTTCGACAAAAGGAACGAATTAACTGTTTGAGGCTACTGACCATGTCGATAACATACACACAGAACTGAGACATACCATATGATAGGTTTTTTAGGCATCTACATCACACACACGAAACCACCTTATACAATAACAATACGAAATGCATGACCTACACGCATATTACGTGACTAAGTGTCGCACCGGGTTGATCAGTTGGAATTGCGGACTCGGGGCTATACAACACCATGAAGGCATAAGACCTTTGACCCACTTAGAGCAGCTAATAATTGTAACGGGTCAGATGAGTCACGGGGATATACATGCCAAACTATAGTACTACACAGCTTTTCAGTCCAACAAACAGAACGATATTGCTGATGGATGCTAATGACCATTACTGATACATAGACTTTATACAGTAACGAACCAGATGATACATAAAAAAGAGTAGATTATTATTAGGTAAGAGGAGATATATAGAATTCACATCACAAAAACTGCACGACGATATACAGGGCAGTATACGAAATGCGTGAAATCGCACCGGGCCGGTCTGTTTACTATGCAGGCTTGATGTGATGCTGCAACGGGTATGGAGAGGGCCTTTGACCCATTAAGAGCCAGACAATAAGTGTAACGGATCATAATGGAACGCTGTATTTTTACATGCTATACTGGAGCACTCTGTGGGCATTCAGTTCGACCAACGGAACGAATTAGCTTAGACCATATACACTGCATAGACACCATAATGAGACGAACCAAAGGAACTATGTATAATTTACATAGGCCTTCTTCCTTTAATATTAATAATATTTCGATAATTTACTAAAGTAGTCCCTAGATTGTACACACAGGTTTTCAGTGCAACGCACAGTATTTCCAGTGCAACATACAGAACAACATGGCTGATTAATGCTAAGGACCATAATTGCAACATTAAGTTCGTACGACAACTAACCAGAAGATTATCTGCAGGAAGAAACAAGTCTCACTTCGCAAAAACAGGACAACAGTATACAATACATTATACGAAATGTGTGACCCACGCGCATACAACGAGACAAGTGTCACACCGAGCCGGTCGTTTTTACGATGCGAAATCGAGGTGATACCACACCATGTGTATGTGTGACATGTGACCCATTAAGACCCAGCCAATATATGTAACGGATCACAATACTAAACTGAAGCACTGTGTAGCCATTCAGTTCGACAAACAGAACGGATTGGCCTATAGTGCTGATGACCAAAAACATTACGTAGACACAATAATAAACGAACTATAGTTTAGAATATCAGTACTTTCCGATAATTTACAAACATAGATCACATTAGGGAGGCAGGTCAACACACAAAATGATACTATTACCTCATAAAAGCATACTAAGAGAAAGGGTGAAGAAGGAGGAGAGTGGGGGGGGGGGGGGTGAGAGAAAATTGAGTAAAAATAACCTTTATGATTAGTTCCGACCCTTTAAATAAAAAACGGAGGGATTATTAAGACTCACATATATTTTTTAAGGACAACCACAAATAAGGTTACCTGTTGACTTATTTCTACATATTGACTTAATTCTACCCTTGAAAATATAATCAACCCATAGAAAAATTAGTTTAATTGAAGAAAAAATGAACCAGGTTCATAAGTTTTGTAAATTTGAAACTCATACACAAACCAATTTTGTAAATTTGAGACTCATACATGATTCCTTGAGTGGGAGAGCATAACATCATCCTATATAATGATCTGAAGCACAACATCATACAACAATTATCAAATAGCAACAACCCATGAGGAGCATAACCAAGAACAATGGGAATCACCATCTAATACACATCCAAACCAGTTTTTCCATAACACATTGAATACATCAATAAAGAATAAATTCAACATTTTTACTGGGAGATCATCTAAAATACCTTAATTTAAAAATTGAACACAATAGGATGAATACTACAATAATATTTTTAAAGATATATATTAAGGAAATAAATAAAGAATAAAAGATTTTTTGCATATAAAGGCTTTTTTTTTTGCATCTATATATATATAAAAAAGTTTATTGCATATTAAGTTTTTGCATTTTTGAATGAAAAGCATAACTATGCATTATTAAACATGAAAACAATAAATTATTCTAAAATCTTTCAACGAATATTAACCAGAAAATCTGAAGTGTAGAAACGGCAACACGGGAACCAGCATAACCTAAGAAAAGTTTTTTATATATAATAAAACATAAACAAATTCCTAGAACCACAGATTTGCAGTTGATTGGAAATGTCACTGTACTGAAACCAACCGCTCTGGACATTCCTATAAAATGGATGGAACCACAACACAAGAATTTTCAGGGCATTCAGTGAATAGCGACGATGATATTCAGACACACGGATTTTGGAGAAATATTATATGTATAGTGCCTTCAATTATAATTTTCATTATTTTAAAATGGAGCAAAGAATATGAAACAGGTGAGTGGAAATATAGGGGAATGGAATAGAGGATATATTGAAAATAATATTAACTAGAACAACAACAACAAGCACATAAACAAGAGCAGAAAATAATAATATAAAAATATATAACGTGGAATAAGATAAAGGTTAGTATACATACCACATTTACGTTTTTTCCGTGAGATAAGATGCGTATATATATAATGTTCCCATTTTAAAGATAAGATTTTTATTGTTAAAATAATACAAATCTTTATGTATACATGCATTTTTTAAGAGTTTTTGAGAAAATTAAAAAGTATTTTGGAGGGTTTTTTAATAAGATATATTGAAACTTTTCTGTCCTTTAACCAAATTTTAAATATTTCTTGAGACACCCTTGTGATATATTGATAGCAACTTTCATATTCATATATATATATATAATTTAACAGTTTCTAATAACATTTTTTGATACTTTCATATGTATATTTTCTAGCATTATAATAAGATTTTTGAAATATTTCTGGTATTTTTACCAATTTATATATATCCTTTTATACACCTTTATGGATAATTGATGGGAATATTCATAGATATTTTTGTCTTGACACACCTTTATAAGATTTCTTGTTTACCAATTTATCAGTGTCTCTTTACACACTTGATACATTTGATGTTGCCCTATTGTTGTTGTTTTTTCTATACACATGTTGCAGTGGGATGTATCTGCGCAGAACGTCACATCTACAGAAATGCACAACATTCTATCCTTAAGGAAGACTAATTCCATGCGCATGTATTTTTTGCTATAGCAGGTGCTATGATAACGAACGAATATTTTAGCTTTACAAAAACCTTGAAAATAATACTGGCTTTTGACCCTATAAACGTATCAGATAGCACATTTATTTAATAACTATGATTCAATAAATCATATTTGTACATAATAATGTACCAAGTAGATATTAAACCCCATTGCATAGCTAGGAAAACTGTTGACAATCCTCGTGGCGGAGGTTCAGTATAGCCATTTAGAAGCCTACACGGCACAGAAAATCCGTCTGTAATAATTACGAATCAATAAACTAACGTATATAAAATGAATGAAAACCTTTTGACATTCAAGTGAAGGATACATAATCGAGCATGGGTCATACCGTTGACCTTGCTCCACTAAGAAAAGCATTACTAGTTACGGGAAAGTAATGAGTCTTTTATCTATTAAATAAACTAATAATTACCACAACGGCAAATTAGGTGAATTGTAATTAATCAAAGAATTCATATTATACTCCCACTATAAAAATCAAATAAATGGAAAGAATAACCATAATTCCCAAGGGATGTCAATATTATGATGCCAATCAGTTGCCTAAATATATTGTTGATTGATATGATCGTGCTGGACCATAATGGAATTCGCACGGAATGAAGTCCAAGAGTGGGCTAGTTAACTATTTGCTATGTTTTTCTAGAATTATTATATAATATAATGATTCCAATTAGCCCCTCAAAACTGCATATATTTTCTAACAAATAGTCAGACTACACATAGATTTCAATTGCAGTACCTACTGATTGAAGGATTGTAGTCATCAAATTGCACGCATTAAGGCACTCATAATAAATAAGAGTATTATTAATGTCAATGATAACCATTCAACTCATTTCTTTCTTGGATAGTTTAGAGATACCAACTAGCTACCAACTAGCCACATATATATACAGAAATAAAATCAAACGAGTATGCTAGATACACATAGATTTTATTCTACCACAACTACGAATTTGATTGATTATTTAGATCTATCCAATTACCCAAATCATACTTCCACTAGATGGAGTCTATAAGTGAAGGGAGAAACCAATCACCATATACCCCAGTCAGTGATAATAATAATGGTGAGATAACCAACCACTGTATTTCCTAATCTCAAGTAATGGAGTGATGCCGACCAGGTACTAAAATATTAATAAGTTCTAGCAAGCAATCCAACTACACGTAGGTTTTAATTACAATACCTACAAAGTTGGTGAGTAAAATATGCAAATTTAAATTAAACAATACTCATACTGAATGAAGTATTCAAGGTTAGGTTGATAACCAATCACCTTAGTTCCTAATCTTGGGGAATATAGGGGAACTAATTAGCTACTCGAACAGTAATAAAATTTATCAAGTATTCAGGATGCACATAGGGTGTGATTTACTAAACCTACGAATTGAATCGACTAAAATTAATCGCAAAATTCATAATATACTCCCACTGAAGTGAGATAAATTAATGGATGTGATAACCAATAACCATATCTACCAGATTTAGTTAGTATAGAAACACCAATCAGCTACCTAAAGGTTTGATTGATTGAAATGATCAAAACTAGACCATAATGAGACTCACATGAAAAAATTTAAAGTAGATTATTTAGCCTATTGGCTACTCGTACAGGAATTTTCTAACAAGTATTATTACTGCACGTAGGGTTTAATTACAATACATGCAAGTGAATTATTCGGAATTATCAAACTACGCATGTTAGATACTCATATGGAATTTAAAAAAAAGATTAAAAAAATTCAAATGGTACTTCCACCGGATAGAATCAAATAAGTGGAAGTGATAAAGATAACCATAACTACGGGATTCTTCTGATTAGTATAATAATACCAATTAGCTGCTCTGTAAATATTATGGATTGAAATGATCGTACTGGACCATAAGCTGACTCACACAAAATGAAGCCAAGAGTGGGCAAGATAACCAACCAATATGTTTTTCTAGTATTATATAGTATAATTATGCCAAATAGCCCCTATAACTGAAAATATTTCTAACAAATATTCAGACTACACATAGGTAACAATTGCAATACCTACTGATTGAAGGTTTGTAGTCATCATATTGCACGCATTAAGGCACTCGTAATGAATAACAGTATTATTAATGGCAATGATAACCTTCAAGTCATTTCCTAATCTTGGATAGCATAGGGATACCAACTAGCCACATAGATTTTATTCTACCGCAACTACAAATTAGATTAATTATTTATATCTATCCAAATTATCCAAATCATACTTCCACGGAATGGAATCTATAAGTAAGCGGAGAAACCAATCACCAGATATACCCCAGTCAGTAATAAGAATAGTGGTTGAGGCAACCAATCACTATATTTCCTAGTCTCATATAACGGAGTGAAAATCGACTATAATTAATCACAAAATGCAAATTGTACTTCCACTAAGTGAGTCAAATAAATGGATATGAGAACCAATAACCATATCTACCAGGTTTAATTTGTGTAGTGACATCAATCAGCTGTTTAAAAATTTGATTGACTGAAATGATCAAAACTAGACCATAATGAGACTCACATGGAAGGAAATTTAAAGTTGATAAGGTGGCCGATTGACTACTCATACGGAAATTATTTCTAAGAAGTATTCTTACTGCACGTAGATTTAATTACAATGCCTGCTAGCGCATTAATCGAAATTATCACACTGCACATGTTAGATACTTATACTGAATGGAGTATTAATGATAAAAATGGTAACCAGTCATCTTATTTCCCAATCTTGGGTAGCATAAAGATACCAACTAGTACTAAAACAGTAAAAAACCAAACAAGTTTGCTAGACACATATAGATTTTAATCAGCACGACTACAAATAGGATTGATTGTATAGATTTGTATAGATATATTTAGGGAGTCTAGAAATGGGAATGATTAACCAATCACTCACTTTTTGAAATACTTCTGTGTGAGGCTTGATCATCCGCCAACACATCAGGTGCAATTTCAACATAACATCTCTAGGTCGTATTCTACTGTCGCCACACCCTACCCAAAAAAAACAATTACCCAATTTAGTCCATTTGTAAAATTTCATTTACTATTGCCATGAAAACACCATTTACCAATTTCAGCCCTCTAGGTCCACGCCTTCTCAACAGGCCCGTAGCTAGAACTAAATTAGAGCGCAAATTTTCGGTGCGTTTGGGATACATCTGTTCAGGTTAAGGGACATCTTTATGAAAAAGTAAGCCTATAGAACCCTCACTTTATTACATTTTTTTATACGTGAACTAAAACATGTATCTACAATAAAAATAAGTAAATGTACCAAACAAGAAACACAACATGGTAAAGATATTCAATATAATTGCAGTCTTCGATTTACCATATTGTGGAATTGTCGTAGCACTTCGTCAATATCTTTTTGGTCTATTATTTTCCGTTCAAATGTAGGCAACACCAAACCTGCCATTATCTCGTGAACCATTGACATTCTTTGAGGCTTATTGATAGAAATTAGTATCGAAAAGGTAGATTCGCACGCAGCAGTACTACTGCCGATTGTTGCGACTGATACAAATTGTTCATACGTATCTCTGAAGAATTCTAATATGTTTTCGCTCTGATCTCCTCGGCCATTTAGCTCATTCATGTACCTTTTCTCAATAGTAGCCTCCTCTTTGGAAGGAATTTTAATACCTGAAAAATAATTGCAAATACGGATTTGTTTTTTTTTATATACTTAAATGTTGAACAGACTTAAACTTTCGAACTCATCAAGACATACAATTGAATCTAGTACATAGATACTGTTACAATTTTACGTGGTTAAATAATTAAATTCGCCGAGAGGGAGACTTTTACAATTTTAGTGGAGATCTAAAGCAACAATGTTGCAGCTCAGTATCCTAAGCTTACAAACCTGGGTAGAAATGTAGGTCAGCAACTGTGGATGTAGGTCAGTAGGTAACTCAGATCAAGAGTCTGAGACAACCGGCTGGCTCGGAGAGTAGTGCTTGGCCTCGGTCCACTTTATAGCTTTTTACGTGTGGATCGAGAGAGTTTTGTAGTCTTCTCACTATTTCCGAGTGGTGCAAATGAATGATATTTGTGACGTAAATTTATTCCACCGCTTTTACAAATACTACGAGCGTAATAGCTCGTGGATTGAATGGCGATGAAGCGGATGAGTGGCTAATGATGAGACTTGTGAAATGCAGTCTATTTCGCAACCTCATTAGAATCGTGCGGGCAAGAGTTGTTGAAATTCGTGGGAGCTTAGTCCGCCGGGCGAATGTGCTAAGTTATCTCTATTATCGTGCTATCATCAGTGACCTTTTTTGTGCAATTTCGGGAAGAAATGTGTGGCGTGTGGTGTAAATTGATTTAATAATAAAAAAAACTAGTGTTAATTCTTTTTAATTTTAGTGTTTTGTGGTGATAAAATTACAACACCGTTTGCAGGGAGGCACCTGGCTGAGACGGCGTAAAACAAAAGATGATCAGTCTGCTCGTTGGGTGCTTCTTTATAAGCGGAGGAACCGTCGTGGGAGCAGTTCGTATTTTCCAGGAATAATTGGGATTCTGCTGGTACTACTTCAAGGAAAAAATGGCGGACCAAATTTGAGGCTGGTAAGTGTTATAATTGCTTTTATTGCGGCTGTTCAATATTAGTGTACGCGTCACACACACCAGTTAATGACAGATAGATCTTGGCAATAGCTTTCGCGCTTTAGAGGGGAAATGAGCTTTTGTCCCAATTTTCTGGGGCTCCACTGGGCCGAATTAATTAGAAATGGCCTTTATTTACCAATAGCGTAAACTTAAATTTTTCCATAGGCCGGGTGTAAAATTTTCGGTGAAATATCTGCTCTTTATTTCCTCTCAAAGTCCTTGTATTTAATTTTAGACTTTTACTCACCTTCGTCCGTCCTGAAAACCTAAAGCCAATAAAAGACAGGCGGGCAGGATTAAACTTAGTTAAACTCCGCGATTTACTTGAATAACAAACTGCATTTATTAGAATAATATGCGCTTTTTTTTAACAAAAGAACAAATCAAAAACTTGAAAATTAAAATTCACTTCTATCTCGATTGTTGCCAAAACTGCAAGTGCGGGACTTCTTCTTTTTCCAAAAAATAATCCGTTTTTCCTGGAGGGGAAATTACTTTCCAAGGAGTGCGGTCGTTTTTTCCTTGACAGATTTAAATAATGAATTTCTCCAAATTCACATTTACTAATTTTTCTATCTTCTGATTTTAGATTTATGCTGGCCGGGGGATGGAATCAGCCACAAATCTAACGATCGTCGTGGGACTGCAGATTTTTGATATTTGCTAGGTAAGTCCAGATTGGTGTTGGGTGTCTCTGTGTTTTTATGTTGTGCCGTCTTATTTATTTTAAATTTGTTTCTTACATGTATTCCTAACCGTTTTAGGAATATTGTAACACTATCCCCCACTGTGGAAAAATAGAGCTGTCCTCAGCTCTATGGGTGCCGATCACAGAACGGATGACGGATATGATGATGGTTATTGGAAGTGGTACTTCTGCAAGGCTCATCTTTAGGAATGCTTCTGGATGATGATCAGATGATGGATATTGGAGCTGGTACCTGAATTTAGTGATTGCACGCTCATAGAAGGAGATGAAAAGAAGAAGAAAAAGTGATTAGCTATTGAAGTTAACAAATACTTAAAAAAAATAGTTACGCAGGTAAACCTTTCAGTGCTTATCTTGTAATTTGACAGAATTTTAGTTTTAAGTACTGATTTAAAATAATTTTTTAGGGCCTTTCTCCTTCTGTTTTTCTTTCAGAGGTAGGTAATGTCATCCTTCTAGGTTTTCTTTAGGGTAGTTTGTCATTGATGCAGTTGGACTGGAGCCGTTGGCATTTCCGCCCGCGTTCGCGATTATAATTCGTTACGGCCGGCTCATTCGAACTCAGGAACAGGAGGTTATTTCTTAGGCGCCTCGACTCGCCTAATAGCTACTGCAATTGCCGCGCGCGATGGTTATTGTTCGATAGGGTACTCTGGCTAGGGTTCAGGATTAGGACGGTAGTAAGGCGCTATTCGATTTCTATGTACGATTTGATGATCTCTTTTGCCATCTCTCTTTATCTTATAGGTTACGTCACTAGGTTGCTCTATTATTGCGTAAGGGCCTTCCCAGTCACACTGCAGCTTAGGACATCTTCCTTTTCGTCTTTTTGGGTGATAAAGCCAAACTAGGTCGCCTGCCTTAAACGGATTAGCTCGGGCTGATAAGTCATACCTTAACTTCATGCCTTGACTCGTTTTTCCCAGTTGTTTCCTGTTGAATTCATAGACGGCTTCTAGTCTCAGTTTTAAGTCATTGAGGTATTCAGTAGTTGACTCGGGCTCTGGTGGTATTCCGAAGGATAGCTCTATAGGTAGCCTGAGCTCTCTTCCGAGAGTTAGCATGGCTGGCGTTTGATGTGTGCTATTGTGCGTCGCGGAGCGATAAGACAACAATAAGAGTGGTAGGTGGTCATCCCAATCTCTTTGGTTTACCTCAACATACTTGGACAGGTAGTCTAGAATGGTACGATTAAATCGCTCTACCATCCCATCCGATTGTGGGTGTAATGGGGTTGTCCGTGTTTTTTCTATTCCAAATCGCCTTAAAACCTCACGGAATATTGAAGATTCAAAATTTCTCCCTTGGTCTGAATGAATTTGGAGCGGTATACCAAATCGAGAAAATACGTGGTGGATTAATGCCTCAGATACGGTGCTGGCGATCTGATCCGGAATTGGTATTGCTTCTGGCCACTTTGTGAAGTAGTCCATAATCACAAGTATATATCGGTTGCCCTTAGTGGTGACTGGAAGTGGTCCTAGCACATCAACTCCTAGCCGCTCGAATGGTGCACCAACATTGTAAATTTGTAATTGGGCTCTTGTGCGTGGCCTTGGCCCCTTTCTCTTCTGACAAATCTGACATTGTTGGCACCAAGTTTTGACATCCTCAGTACAGCCTATCCAATAATATTTGGACTTAACTTTAGCTATGGTCTTGTCGACTCCTAGGTGTCCTCCAGTCGGGCCATCATGAAGATGATGTAATATTTCGACTTTCATGGTATCTGGCAATAGTATTTGATACTGTATTCCACTTGCATTTGTATGTAGACGAAATGCTATATCATCTTTCAAGCATAAAGAGTCCCACATTGTCCAATATGCCTTCAATGTAGGATGCAAGTGGGTTATCTGTTCACGAAGTGGTCGTTCACCAGCCTTTAACCAGTTTTTGATGATGCACAGCTTTTCGTCTTTATCCTGGTCAATTCCGATATCACTCTGTATGACAGATACTCGCACAGTAATATTTTGTTTTTCCTCGAGACGATCGCAGTATCTACAGTTGGAAGTCAGACATGGGCGTCTGGATAGCGCGTCCGCATTTCCATGTTTTATCCCCGGCCGATGCTGGATTTGAAACTCAAATTCTTGTAGGCGTTCTATCCAGCGCGCTATTTGGCCTTCAGGCTGGCGAAAGTTCATAAGCCAACGTAATGAAGCGTGGTCTGTCCTCAGGATGAAGCGGCGACCCAGCAAGTAGGGCTGAAAATGTGCGACGGCCTTTACTACAGCGAGGAGCTCCTTGCGAGTTACACAGTAATTCCTTTCTGGCCTGCTTAGCGTTTTGCTGTAATATTCTATTACTTTTTCATCATTGCCTTGAACTTGTGATAAGACTGCTTCCCGAATTTTCTAGCATCCGTATCTAAGATGAACAATCCATTATCTGTTGGTTGAGCTAGTATAGGTGCACGTACGAGCTTATCCTTCAGCAATGTAAAAGCGTTCTCGCAGTTCTCTTCCCAGTCAAATCTTGTTCCCTTTTCTGTTAATCTTGTAAGAGGCTTTGCTACTGCGGAGAAATCTTTTATAAAGCGTCGGTAATAGGCACAAAGTCCCAAAAATGATTGAATCTCCGTCTTATTGGTTGGGCTTGGCCAATCTTGCACAGCAGTAATCTTCTCGGGGTCTGCAGATATCCCTTCGCCTGAGATGACATGGCCTAGGAATTTGACTTCCTTCTGGCATAGCTGACATTTCCCAGGAGACAGTTTCGGGCCAGCCACTCGAAGACGTTTGAAAATTGTGGCAAGGTTGTGAACTAATTCATCAAAAGTCTT
This sequence comes from Dioctria rufipes, assembly GCA_963924295.1. Classification (NCBI taxonomy): domain Eukaryota; kingdom Metazoa; phylum Arthropoda; class Insecta; order Diptera; family Asilidae; genus Dioctria; species Dioctria rufipes. The sequence goes on along the minus strand of OZ002741.1, from coordinate 158,409,459 downwards.
CCCGTGCACGATAATATCGTCGAGATAGACTAGGCAGATGGTATAAGGGATATCTTCCAGGACTAGTTCCATCAATCTTTGAAAGGTGGCTGGTGCATTGGTTAGGCCAAAAGGCATGACGCTAAACTCCCATAAGCCAGTACCGATAGTAAAAGCAGTTTTTTCTTGGTCGACCTTGTCCATCTCTACCTGCCAGTATCCAGATTGTAAATCTAAGGTAGCAAACCATTTGGACTCTCCTAAAGCATCTAAGGTGAGGTCAATGCGTGGAAGTGGGTACGAGTCTTTTTTAGTGACTTCATTCAGTCGTCTATAGTCCACGCAAAACCGAATTGAGCCATCTTTCTTTCGGACTAGGACCACCGGGCTACTCCAAGGACTCTTTGATGGATGGACGATATTTTGCTGTATCATATCCTGCAATAGGTTTTCGGCCTCTCCTCTTCGAGAAAATGGAATCCTCCTAGGTGGCTGTTTGATTGGCTTAGCGTCTCCCACATCAATTCGATGACGCAGAATGGAAGTTCTACCAAGATCGTCCTTTGAATAGGAGAACACATCCGGGAAAGCTCTCAGTAATTCTCTCAGTTGGTATTTTTCTGGCTCCACCAAATTTTCCGCGCTTCTTTCATATAGCTGGAAAAGCTCTTTAGTCCATCCGATTTCTGGCTTAGGCGACTCTTTCGTATCGATTACATTCGGAATATACTCTACACTTCCGATGGGCGTAGCTGCTGGAAGATGAATCTCATGCGGAGATATATTGGCAATCCTGACTAGTACTACTGAATCCTGTACGGAAGACAAGGTTGGAATTATCTGCAAACCATCAGGAGTAGTATGGCTCGAGGTGATGGAAACCTCTCCAGAGGTAAGCGTTGAGACTAGTTTGACCAAATAATGTTGTCCAGCCAAAAATTTTACGGGGCCAATTGTTCTTGCGATGATTTTCAAAGATGCTGGTTGAACGAATGGAATGGTTTCATTTTTAATGTTCAGGATACCCTCTTTAAAATTCAGGATGCATGAATGTTTGGCCAAAAAGTCCATGCCGATAATGCAGTCATCAGTTATTTTGGCCACGAAGACTAAGTGCTTGGTATTAAAATTACACAAAATGACGGTAACTTCGGCAACTCCATCTACAGATATTAATTCTCCACTTACGCTCTGAATGACGGCATTGGTGTGATGAAGACAGGGATAACTACCAGACTGTTTTAAAATCCTTGGATGAACGATTGTTTGAGTGGCACCCGTATCTACAATTATTGGACAGTCCACGCCATTTATATTTCCGGAAATCTGCAAGTTATTGGAGTAGCCTGCTGAGCCAATAAAAACTTTACTTGCATTTGGGGCTTTTGTTTCCACTGACTCTAGCCCCCAAAAGGCAGTGGATAAGGGTTTAAAGTTTTATCGCTGTAAGTATTGCTGGATAAAGTAGGTGGTAACTGCACCAGGTTTTCCATGGTAGTATGTCTGGAATAACTTAAGGGATTTTCGGAAGTCGCGGACTGTATGGCTGTGTTGCTGGTTAAATTGTCGTCGAAAGCGGGTGGAGGACGAATAACTTCATTTCTTCTACCCCGAGCAAAATTACTTCCTACGACCGGCTTTCCATTGGGTCCAGTCACGTTTATTGCTTCACGACTCTTTGTCCCCGGCTTTAGATCGAAAAGCACTTCTTCTCCATTTGCGAGTGATTGCGTCCACTTTACAGGATTTTTTTGCTTGATGCTGTTGGCATGCACAAAAATCTCTTCCCGGATTCTTCTCGTATAATAAACCCGTATCTGCGGCGGACATTAAACCATTTCACCCGTCCTCGAATCCCTTTTTCAATAAGCAGGTGCTGCTTAGTCGAAAGTGTGGTTTTATTAACATCCTTAGCTTGCTGATGTCCTGAATGTTGATGTTTTGGTGTGGTATATGGCAAGGCTTTTGAGTTGATGCTGGCCTTTAGAACACTGCTATAAGTGGTGTTGTTGGCTGGAGCTTTCTGTTGGGTTTGGCTCGGCTTATGCTCCTCAAAACCGAGCGAATTTAGTTTCCCGACCGCTGCGCTGCTGAGTTGTTTGGCCTTCGTCTTCTATGTGTATTAGTAACTGTGGCCTCAGATACACGGATATGGCGACGGCTAATTCGAGTGGCATCCCTGCTGGCTTCAATACGAATGGCTTTGGCTAAGGCCTCTACCAAAGTCGTGGGTATAGGCTCACGTACTTGTCTCTGGGTTTCCATATCTGCTATGCCATCTAGAAACTGACCAAGTGCAATTCTACTTCCACATCCACCGGAACATTTGCCAAAGCTTAAGTTTGTTAGTCGTTGAACGTCCGTAGCAAATTCTGCCAGGCTTTCGTTGGCTCTCTGGAAACGTCCTCTTAGTTGTATATGAGCAAATGATTGCTGGTACTCGTCCGTGAATCTCTCCGCCATTGACTCACTTAGGGCTTCAAAATTCTCTCTTACGCTTTCCGGCAAGGTCTCGTAAAAGCTGAGAGCGGTGCCAATCAAATATGGTTCAATATACACAGATTTTAATTCGGCATACCACCCATTAGCGCGAGATATGGCGTCAAAATGTTTTCTATACTTACTCCAAGGCTCTTTACCATCGTAGTCCCTAGGAGTTAATGTCAGGCATCATTCGGGAGGAAGCAGGAATGGGGTGCTCCAGTATAGCAGCTGACTGATTCTGGGTTGATTGATGGGGACACTTGACACCAGGATGCGAGAGATCCACTGAGCGATGACTTTTTTGATTTTTTGGTTGTTCTGCATTACTGATGTTCTCTTGAATATTCGAAACATTATCATCAAAATCGAGTAAGTTTGTCGCACCATGTCTTTCGGGTGGTTCCATAAATCTGGAGTTCTGCGGAGTGGGATAACCCGCAAGATCATCGATAGCTTGCTGTACGGCTGCTGCATGGCTTATTTCCACTTTCTGTAGTCTTTCTGATATATCCTGCATAAACCTGTTCATTTCCGCAAGCTGCAGGCTTTGTTGAGAAATTTGCTTTGCTATGGCTGTAAGAACGGTTTGACTGGAATCGCTTAGGTCTGAATCGCCCATATTTTTGTTAATTGTTGCATTCAGATTAGGCATGTTGGACATGTGGGAAAATTTCCTTCGAAATAGATCTTACCCCACACCTGACACCAAATGTTACAATTTTACGTGGTTAAATAATTAAATTCGCCGAGAGGGAGACTCTTACAATTTTAGTGGAGATCTAAAGCAACAATGTTGCAGCTCAGTATCCTAAGCTTACAAACCTGGGTAGAAATGTAGGTCAGCAACTGTGGATGTAGGTCAGTAGGTAACTCAGATCAAGAGTCTGAGACAACCGGCTGGCTCGGAGAGTAGTGCTTGGCCTCGGTCCACTTTATAGCTTTTTACGTGTGGATCGAGAGAGTTTTGTAGTCTTCTCACTATTTCCGAGTGGTGCAAATGAATGATATTTGTGACGTAAATTTATTCCACCGCTTTTACAAATACTACGAGCGTAATAGCTCGTGGATTGAATGGCGATGAAGCGGATGAGTGGCTAATGATGAGACTTGTGAAATGCAGTCTATTTCGCAACCTCATTAGAATCGTGCGGGCAAGAGTTGTTGAAATTCGTGGGAGCTTAGTCCGCCGGGCGAATGTGCTAAGTTATCTCTATTATCGTGCTATCATCAGTGACCTTTTTTGTGCAATTTCGGGAAGAAATGTGTGGCGTGTGGTGTAAATTGATTTAATAATAAAAAAACTAGTGTTAATTCTTTTTAATTTTAGTGTTTTGTGGTGATAAAATTACAACACCGTTTGCAGGGAGGCACCTGGCTGAGACGGCGTAAAACAAAAGATGATCAGTCTGCTCGTTGGGTGCTTCTTTATAAGCGGAGGAACCGTCGTGGGAGCAGTTCGTATTTTCCAGGAATAATTGGGATTCTGCTGGTACTACTTCAAGGAAAAAATGGCGGACCAAATTTGAGGCTGGTAAGTGTTATAATTGCTTTTATTGCGGCTGTTCAATATTAGTGTACGCGTCACACACACCAGTTAATGACAGATAGATCTTGGCAATAGCTTTCGCGCTTTAGAGGGGAAATGAGCTTTTGTCCCAATTTTCTGGGGCTCCACTGGGCCGAATTAATTAGAAATGGCCTTTATTTACCAATAGCGTAAACTTAAATTTTTCCATAGGCCGGGTGTAAAATTTTCGGTGAAATATCTGCTCTTTATTTCCTCTCAAAGTCCTTGTATTTAATTTTAGAGTTTTACTCACCTTCGTCCGTCCTGAAAACCTAAAGCCAATAAAAGACAGGCGGGCAGGATTAAACTTAGTTAAACTCCGCGATTTACTTGAATAACAAACTGCATTTATTAGAATAATATGCGCTTTTTTTTTAACAAAAGAACAAATCAAAAACTTGAAAATTAAAATTCACTTCTATCTCGATTGTTGCCAAAACTGCAAGTGCGGGACTTCTTCTTTTTCCAAAAAATAATCCGTTTTTCCTGGAGGGGAAATTACTTTCCAAGGAGTGCGGTCGTTTTTTCCTTGACAGATTTAAATAATGAATTTCTCCAAATTCACATTTACTAATTTTTCTATCTTCTGATTTTAGATTTATGCTGGCCGGGGGATGGAATCAGCCACAGATTTTTGATATTTGCTAGGTAAGTCCAGATTGGTGTTGGGTGTCTCTGTGTTTTTATGTTGTGCCGTCTTATTTATTTTAAATTTGTTTCTTACATGTATTCCTAACCGTTTTAGGAATATTGTAACAATACTCATTGTACTCAAACCTTCTTTTTATCTCAACTGTTATTATGTCTACATTTCATAATATTCCGCTCTAAATAGTGGAGCTTAAACTATGTCTGCAGTGTTTTGACGAGAAGGTGATGGATCGTACAGCATTTAATAATCCAGATGTCTTGCCCTTGTTTAGCTCTTCTGTTCTGGGAACTATTTTGACAACCTTTTCTACAATATGGTATTCTCAGCTTCTTTCAAATTTGTTTCATACATTTCTTCTGACCTCAATTTCTTCCTGGACACATTTTATTATTGATATAACATCCTTCAATCCCATGCTTGGACCTTGTAATGTCTGTAAAGCTGCATCAGCCGGTTGCAGAACACATAATAATTTTTTTTTCTAGTATCTTTGTGAGTCGAATTTCCTTTGATGTCAATACTTTTTGCAATATCATCACCATTGAGGAGGTAAGCAGCGCAAACATGGCCGAGGAGTAGCTGACTGGCCAGTGTTGCCGATGATACAGATTCGGCGCGATAACTTTTATGACGGCGCTGCAGAATACGGAATAAGTTGGCAATTTTTAAGGTAGGGCATTGCCACTTTAAGGTAGGGCATTGCCCCTCTCTGCCCAACCCTAGCTATGGCCCTGCTTCTCAAGCAATGTCCAAATATATAGCAAACAAGTGAAAAATCTAGAATTGGTCTAGACCAATTATAATGATACCCTAGATGAATACTTGTATGCAAGTTTAATTTTTGAAGTGGGTTTTCGCATATATTTATACCCTAGATGAAATCATAGGGGTATACTAAGTTTGTAATTCCGTTTGTAACACCTCGAAATAATGATGGTAGAGCAAAATGGATTGGACACCCATTCATAATATTAAAAGTTATTTCGATTTTTGCATGTCCGTCCGTCCGTCCGTCCGTCCGTTCGTCCGTCCGTCTGTGCGCACGATAACTCGAGAACGCGTATACTTAGAGAACTGAAATTTTGTACACGGACTTTAAAAAAAAAAAGTAAAATTATGTTCGAAAATGAGACAAATCGGGCAACTCCTTCGTGGGGTTGCCATATAAAAATTTCGTTTTCCGCTATATATTTGGACACTGCCTGAAAACTTATCGACGTAGAGAGCTGAAATTTCGTACATGATGTTTTTACTACATTAGCAAATAAAATGTCAAAAATGGACTAAATCGGGCAACTCCTTCTTGGTGTTGCCATATAAAAATATCGGTTTTTTACGTATACTTTGAAAACGATCAGTCCAAGACATTTTTATTGTACCAAGAACTTCTGCAGAATACGCAATCCTATAAAATTGCCTATAAACATTTTTTCTCTGCGGCAAACTGTTCTACAAATATATGCGAAAAACAACTTCAAAATCAATACTTGAATAGATCGGTGACCATACGAAATTTAATACGGGCATTCATCTAGGGTATCATAAGAATTGGTCTTAGACCAATTCTACCTTGTTTACTTGTTTTATAACAGTTCGTCGGACAAAAAAAATGATTATAACCAATTTTATAGGAATTTAAATTCTGAAGAACTTTTCGCTACATTAAAATAGTATAGGACTTATTGTTTTCACAGTATACGTAGAAACTGAACTGAACTGAAATTTTTTATGGCCACGCCAAGAATGGGTTGCTCGATTTAGCCCTTTTTGGAAGTTGTATTTACTATTTTCATAAAAACCCTATGTACAGGATTTCACCTCTCTGCGTCGACGCGTACTCAGGTAGTGTCAAAATATATAGTGAAAAACGAAATTTTTGTATGGCAACCCTACGTAGGAGTTACCCGATTTGTCACAGTTTTGTACTTGACTTTACATTTTCTTTTAAAAGCCTGTGTGCAAAATTTCAATTTCAGCTCTCTAAGTGTACGCGTTCTTGAGTTATAGTGTGGACAGACGGACAAACGGACGAACATGCGAAAATCAAATTAACTTTTAATTTTATGCTTAGGTGTCCAATCTATTTTGATCTACCATCATTTCTAGGTGTTATAAACGGATTGAAAAACTTAGTATATCCTATAGACTTCATCTAGGGTATAAAAACAAATTTTTTTAATGGCAACCCTACGAAGGAGTTACCCGATTTGTTCCATTTTCGAAACATTCACTCTCTACGTGAATGACTTCTTGAGTTATCGTGAGGACGGACAGACGGACATGTAAAAATCAAAATAGCTTTTAATGTTATGTAAGTATAAATTAATATGGTGCTGCTTGATTGTGTGTAGGCGCTTGTGATTGTCCAGTAACTGGGGCTTGTGTATACTGATCTGATTCACCCGCCACTGGATAGCCTGAATATGCATCCAGTGTAGGATTTAATTCATACGAGGAAGCCCATACAGCATCAGCACCTATCATAAAATGCGCAACTAGCTCACGTGAAAATTGAAAAGAAAGAAAGCTATGGCAGCTTGAACGTTGTCTACCCATAGCTTGGTAACGCAATAAAATATATTTCTTACCAAAAGAAACTAACTGAATTTAATTAAAAGAATAATTTAAGAGAATATTATTTAGTCTTAACTTCGGCTATACAGAGTGTCCCAGAGTAATATGGCTATATTTTGACAAATTATTCCTCTCATCTAGGCAATTAAAGAATTGAAAAGCAGGGGGGGGCGAAATTTCTCCCTACTGAGTTAAAGGGTAAAATATGCTCTATTTTTATTAAACACCCTACATCTTGAAAAGCACAGGGTATATGGTCTAGTTTAAGATGGAATTTTATGCAAAGCTTTGGGGTCTTTTTTAGGAATGTTAAACAACCCCCGTAACCCTACCAACTCCAGAGTTATGACACTTCAAATTCAAAATTTCGGTTTTTAATTTTTATTTTGCCGTTATTTTTTTTTAAATTCCCCCACTAACCTGCACTAAATAAAATCCATGGAATATAACATAATATAATAAAAACCAGTTTATTATAGAATTTATTCCCACTGGAAAGTACTGATTTCCAACATTTCCTGACGCCTATTAAATTTTTTTTTTTTTATTTTTAAACTCATACTCACGCATATTGAACAATTTCAGGTGAAAACTAAGCTAAGCTTCTTATTTTTCCATTATTTTTCCGTTTATTTACTTTTATTTCGAATTTATTTCCTCTAAAAGGCGGGAAGGGATTTTACTCTTTCGAAACCCGTCCATTATACAAGTCTACAGCAAATAAAAAAAAAATTATTACTATTGAATTTATTTACTACATAATACTTTGAAATTTAAAAAAACCTGCGTTCTACTTCTACATCATATCCCGCTAATACAAACGGGCATTATCGAAACTGGGTAGCTTCAATGGAGTAAAGGGTCCAAATGATAACAGCTGGAATGAGTTGCTTCATTGCTTACGTCCCTAAAGTAGTTACGCTATGCCGGGTCTGGATCACTGTTTTAGCTTCCAGGATTTCGCCACAGATGGCGCCACCATCGCTAGGTGGTTTGAGTCCCTACTACATGTATGGTTGTGTTTTGGCTGTACTGGTTTGTGTCTCGGATGCACCATTGTGTCTTGACTGTACTGGTTTGAGCCTTGACTGCGCCCTAGCGGGATTAACCAGTACTACCAGCATGCTCTGGGATGTGTCATTTGGTCCTGGAAGCACCCTAGCGACAATAGCCGGTACTACCAGCATGCTCCGGTACTACGGGTTTCTTGGATGTGTGTGTGTGTGCGTGTGTCACTTGGTCTTGACACCACCCTAACGGCATTAGCTGATACTACCAGCATGCTCCGGTACTACGGCTTTCTTGGATGTGTGGTACGGTTCTCTTGGATGTGTGAAGTTTTTTGCTTCACAGCATGCTTCGGTTTTCTTGGAAGTGGGAAGCTTTTTCTAATGAAATTTTCATCAGAAATCCTCTACGGGCTTTGGTTTTCGAGATATTAGCGTATTAATAATTCGAGTTATTTTTGTTCATGCCAATGGATTCTAGGTGGTGTGGGGTGGGAGTGGGGAAAAATTCTCATTAGAAATCTTCTACGGGCTCGCCATTTCTTGAGTAAGGTTACCTAGCGGCATTAGTCGGAACTACCAGCATGTCTTGGTTTTGATGTTTTCTTTTATTAGCAGGGAAGTGCTAGATATCAGCACGACGTCATCTTTGTTTTGCTGTTTTCAAGTACTGTTGTAGATATCAGCATCATTCGAATTTCACAACATGATATCACCTTGGCTTGATGTTTTCTTAGCAAATTATTATTATTGGGTCCTGGGAGTTCGTGTATCAAAAAGTCACAGTTGCTATTTCGAGTGCAAACACCATTTCTTGAGCAAGGTCCCCTGGTGGCATTTTCTGGTACTACCTATGTTCTTCATCTCGGGCTTGGGGATACGAGATCATTTTCAGCACTCTCCAGCATAGGGAAATAGCATAGGATTTCGATTTTGTTTCTGGAGTTCGCTTATTTTTTCATCTCGAGTTTTGGGGATACGAGATTAATTTCAGCACTCTCCAGCATAGGGAAATAGCATAGGATTTCGATTTTGTTTCCAGAGTTCGCTTTTTTTCATCTCGAGTTTTGGGGATACGAGATCACTATGGGGATACGAGATCACTTTCAGCACTCTCCAGCATAAGGAAATAGCATATGATTTCCATTTTGTTTGTGGAGTTCACCTATTTTTCATTTCGGATATCGTAGCTCTAAAGATTTTTGAAGGGGTGGGAAACTTTATTGGCGGAGGTTGCTGGTTAAGTTTGATCTGGCTTTGGAGGCTACAATTTGACCCTCCTGAGTTTGGGTGCTGGATGTTGGTTGACAGCTTTAGTGGCCATATCTGATACTATGACTAGGAATGCCTGGGTGTGTTGGACTGGGCTACGTTACCTGTACCAAGGCTTGGGTAGAATGTGTGCGGCTTATGTATTGATGTGAAATAACCTAAGCGAATTCATATCGGGGCTGTATACTTGTCAGCTTGAGTTTGGTGTTAGTTGTTTACTTTAGTATGAGTGCCTGTGATATATTTGGCTTAGCTACTTGGTGGCTGAACAAAGTTGTGAAATTCCCTAAGTGAATTACTGTAATTAGTATTAGTAATAATTCAAGTTAACCCTAGCATATTTTTTTTTTGTTCATACCAATAGTTTTAGTACTAGGGGCTTCTCAGGCATTAATAATATTAACCTAAGTTGTTAATTAAAGATTTGATGATATTAATCTGTAGGTTTCTTTTATAAACAAGATTGCACCATGTAATCATATATCTAAAAATAGATCAGGCGAAGCTGTTTGTGGTGAATATAGGTAGATATGTTGACTTAGATAAGTAATGGAAATTAGTAAATGCCTAATTTTGCTCTTCAGGTGTGATTCCTTGCAAAAACAAATGCTCTTTACCTGTTATCAGACCTGTTTGAAAAGCTGTTAAGCTGTTATCAATAAATTTCTAAGAGTCTGTGCTGACTGTTGGAAGGATGAATATGGTTTCTTGTTGATTGATAAACATAGCTCATTAAACAAGAGGCGCTACCGTAAAGGATTTCATACATTCATTGTACTATAAAAGGAGGAATAATGTGAAATATTCATTGGTCGAAGTTGTAACTCAGCCGAAAACACACCCAACCCTGTGGACCTGCTGAGTAGATTAAAGCTGTTCACCTGTTATCGGACCTGTTAGAAAAGGTGTTAAGCTATTATCAGAGCTGATAAACTGTTATCAGAGCTGTTTGGAAAGCTGTTAAGCTGTTATCAGAGCTGTTTGGAAAGCTGTTTACCTGTTATCAGAGCTGTTTGGTTGCCACTTGTTGATCTGATGAAATGGAGTAATGCCCCCATGGTAGAATATCCGTCGTTCCGCTCATAATATGTCTCTTATTATCATAAGGACTCAATGCGCCCTTTTTTGATTGACAGTGTGTACACGCTATGGTTATCGGATCGTATGGAGCTCGGATTAGCAGTTCATATTCGCTTGTTATTCAAACATTCGACGTAGTCTTCGAAATTAATATGCCTCTGTACTACATTAGCCTTTACTCATTTTGCTCTCTTTACAGTTTTACCATCGTTTATACGCAGACTACACATTTTCAAGCGCAAGCCCACAAATTCGCTCAAGATTTTCCCATTTATCTCATCATTCATTAGACCAGGAATCTTTTTATTCATGAGCGGTAAATTGCACTGGTTATCATCTGGGTAAACACTTGTATCAAATTTGTTTATATTTTCAGCCATAAACTCATATGAATTTTTTCTCTTGAAGTTCATATATTAGAGAATCTGTATCTGTATACATGACTTTACATTTATATCCAAATTCACGCCGCATAAAACTGTAGTGGAAATCGTAGAGGCATATCTTTGAAATTTCCTTAACTGCCATTCCAATATAGAGAGGCTTATTGAATAAGATTTTGAGTCGCTGCTCACTCAATACAACTCAAGAATACATCGAACTACAAAAATGAGACCATGTGATATCAACACCTCTAATGAGAAACAACTGCTTGCAACTGTATACAATCATATAAAGATTGTTGTTCCTGCAAATACAAGCATATATTTGAGAAAGGCTATACACCAAACTAGACAGCTGAGAGTTTTAAAATGTTAAAGCTCAAAACACAAACCCCATCACATATAGACTGGAAAATTATCAAAGAAATCAAATCACTGGAGACTTTTACTAATTGGAGCTGCTGAAAGTTAAACACCCAGACCTATATCTCGTAAAGAAAATCTTAAAGAAAAGTGGAGATAATGCTTACATTAAATGGCTCGGATTTTCATCAAAACACAATTCTTGAATTAATAACAAAGATGTTTTATAATTTCTTGAAAAAACATTTAACAATTTAAAATAAATTTATAATTATAATACTTTATACATGTAGCTATAATGCGAATTACTTTAATAAATGAAACTTAAACTATAAAAGATTTATTATTTACACTAGACTTAGATTATTTCTGCGGTTGCCACTTGTTGATCTGATGAAATGAAGTAATGCCCCCATGGTAGAGTATCCGTCGTTCCACGCATGATATGTCGCTTATTATCAAAAGGACTGAATGCGATCTTCTTTTGACTGACAGTGTACACGCTATGGTTATGGGATCGTATGGAGCTCTGATTAACAGTTAATATTCGCTTGTTATTCAAACATTCGACGTAGTCTTCGAAATTGATATGCCTCTGTACTACATTACCCTACTCCTTTTGCTTTCTTTATAGTTTTACCATTGTTTATACGCAGACTGAACATTTTCGAGCGGAAGCCAACAAATTCGCTCATGATTTTCCCATTTAGCTTATCCTTCATTAGACCAGGAATCTTTTTATTCATGAGGGTAAATTGAACTGGTTATATTCTGGGTAATCACTTGTATCAAATTTTTTTATGTTTTCAGTCATAAACTCATATGCATTTTTCTCTTCAAGTTCATATATTAGAGAATCTGTATCTGTATACATGACTTTACATTTATCCCCAAATTCACGCCGCATAAAACTGTAGTGGAAATCGTATAGGCATATTTTAGAAATTTCCATAACTGCCATTTCAATATAGAGAGGCTTATTGAATTAGTTTTTGAGTCGCCTTAATTCCACAGCAACTAAATTCCCATTAATTATCATTGCACTGTGGAAGTTGGGTGCCGCTAGCCGAGGTTTTGCACCATAGCGACCTTCCCACTTTACGCAAAGTTTGATGTCGCTATACTTGCGAACATTTTCCATGGTCTTACAAGAAGCTGCATTATTCATCTTCTTATAGCTGTCCTTCTAATGATCGCTTGTAGCCTGCATCCGTTTGGTAGTATTTAAGTCAATATATGGTTTAAGCGAAGCTGATTGGTCGAATTGAAGAGCCGGGTGCACTTTTTTCAGGATGAGTCCATGTGATAAGCATTGCTGCAAGTTTTTGTAGTGCATAACATATTTAATTTTTGGATGTAATGTTGTCAAAAGCTTTTCTAATTTTGCTCCAGGTGGTGCTGCATGCTCAGTAAGTCCATATGTTTATCATGCAGATGTTGAGGATAATCCAAGTCGACTTCGAATATGTATCCAGTTGAAGAATCATCAGGAATTTCGGAAACGTCAATATTGGGAACATCAACTCATTTGAATCCTCCGGTTGGTAAATGCTGTGACATGGCCCATCCATAAATGTTATTCACATCATAATACATCAAGTATTTCTCTTTCTCCTCAGGCTTAAAATCATCCATATATTTATTATTTGCTTTACTATATCTGTTCGAATATTGACTTATACCACCTCGAATGCCTCTCTCTATGAATAGCAGTATGTCTACGTCGGTTATCAGCTCTAATTTCACATTAGTGTATTTTAGCATAGCATCCCATGTTAGGCCTGGCATAGTGTAGTAATGTGCTGGATCGAAATTGTAAGTCTTCATGGACACTTCTCGAAAGTTCTCAAATACATCAGCCAATAGGAGAACATCAATCTTAAGGTATAGATCTGAATATTCACAAAGTGTTTGTATTTCAAATTTTTTCCAGACCTCTTCAGCATGATTGTAGTCCTCAGGAGATATAGCATTGTCAGTCAGTTTATTGTAGAACGCTTCTTGTGTTGGCAAGTTTCGGAAATCTAATTAATCCCAGCCTTCAATAAAACCATATGCGAAGACACCTTTGCGCGTAAGAAGTTTGACAGTGTCATAATCCAATCCCTGCCATACTGATCTAGTAGTGTTTAATTTATCCATTGGCAGCAATGATGAGAGCTTATCTAAAGATTCAGCCATAAAAGGGAAAGTCTCGATGAATCTACATTTTATGTGGCTGCCTTCCTTGTGCTTGGTGAACGAGATATATCTTTCCTTGTTTATTGGTAAGAGATCAACTTTTCCTGGGAAAGATGTAGCTATATCCTTAATAATGAAGTGCGCATCATATCCATATAAATTGTGAAAAATGACTGGAACTATGGTGCAATCTTGATACATGAGATTACACGCATTGTGTGCGGGCCCTGGGAATTTTCTTATTAAAAGAAATGATGAAAAAATGAATGGAATTATGATTCCCAGTACTTACCAGTTAAGTGACAATGATCTCGAACTCGTTCCTTATTGTTTGCAAACTTTTTTTTCACATATATTGCAGCAAGTATTTTCCATATGTGTACGCCGTTCCTCTTTAGTCAGGTGTTGCATTGGCCTGACGTTCAGCTTATCCTGTACAGCTATGGATGCAATTTTTTGCAATTCTAATGCAAACCATTGTTGACAACTCTTGCTCCGATATACTCGGTAATATCAGAGCTTAGCATTATGTTTGCAGTGGAAATAAAACCCTATCCTATGAACTTCATGCTCGTGAATTCGCTGTGTATTTTGATCGTTTCCCTGAATCGGCTTCAATATTGATTCAAGATCTGCATACACACAAAACGGGACTAGATTGTTATGGTTATAATTCTTATATTCCAGCCATTTCTTTTCCTCTGAGGGAAACATAATTCTACAATCATTTTGCTTCTCGCATTCGGGTATGTGTGATGCTAATTATTCTTTAGAGTATAAGTAGAGCAAAGATCTGTCGCATATATACACTCTAGGAATGTGTTTCGAAGTTTGTGTTGATATGAGTCGGGAAGATCTTTAATCCAGCAGATATGATATTTCCTGGCATAATCAGCATCGTCATCATACATATGATCTTCATAATCATCATCATCCTGGTCATAGTCATCTTGAGTCATTAAGAGATTCACATGTCGCTCCATCCTCTGTTTCGTAAGTCTAACTGGAACTGTGATGAAGAAACGCTATTTCTCTAGGATGAATACGTTCATTGATAAATCCTTGTGGTCTTCAAATTGTGTAATTTGCTTAAGCGTCATGGAAAATGTTATTCCAGTTAAATTAAGTACAGTAGATTAATGTGGATATGATGAGATCCTATTGGTGTTAATATTTGCAGGATATAACGCTGATGTTAAGGCCCACGCGAAGCATGCTTAATCATTGTTTTTCATATTAATGCAAGCTTTCTTTGATGCAATCGCCTTCGGCAGAGGTATATAAAATTATCCCCGAATCGGTTCAAACTTGTTGATATGTACCGCTAAATGTATTACAGAATGCAGTGCCCAACCACTATCTTTCTTTTGAAACTCTTCTAGCTGAGTGAGTATTGGGTCGTATATATTTAATTTATACCACTCATTCAAATTATCCTCCACACTGATTGGGGCAGTTCTTGCTTGGAAATACTTAATGTCTTTAATAACTTCATTATCAACAGTTTCTTTAATAAACTCACCGCAAGCAAGTAATCTGGAGGCATCTTGCATAAATAGCTTAGGATCTAGGTGGCTTATATTCACGATAACATCTGCCCTAATTCTACCTACGAATGCTGTTGTTATTTCTTCCCACTTAACAAAATCCCTTCTTATTACACGTTGATTAATTCTTCCACCTCGATGTGGAGCTTTGATTAACACACTCAATGATTTAATTTGAGCAACCCAGCTGTCCAAATATCGTTTCATAGCATTCTTATTGCACTTCCGAAATGCTGCTTGAAATTTAGGAATGTTTCTGTTGCACTCTTTAACAATATTGTTTTTATTCACAAAATTTGCAACACTGAGAATCACTTAGATTGACTGGTGCTCGCCAAGAGTTTGCTCGCGCTTTTATAGCAACGGTTTGTTAACATGAATAATCCTGCTGCTACAATAATCATTGCACAGGATGAATTCCAACGAATTTGCGTACTGACTGAGATAATATCGAATTACACGATAAAAAAGAATCAATCAAACTAATTTGAATACTTCATTCTGCTGGTCGAATTTTCAAATAAGATTGCTTACATGAATGCATACAGGAATATATGAAAATTTGTTTACTTTATATGAATTCCAATGAAACGTTTCGATCGATAAAATTCTTGGAACAATAAAATTTTTGGCTGCCTACAGGAAGTGTGGTATAAAATTACATGAAAAGAATAAACATGAATCATTTGCTGATATTGCTTAAATTTGTTTACAACAGGATGTGGAAATTTATTTACGAATTCCAATGAAACGTTTCGATCAGTAAAATTCTTGGAATTGGGCTGTTTGTGGTATCAAATTACATGAATCATTCAGCTTAATGTGCTGATATTCCAAATTTGCTTTAAGTAGGATTAAACTTGTTTTGGAATCATGACTATAAATTAAGGAGCTGAATCAGATTTGCAATCAGTTTCATTGTGGAGTTCAAACGAATAACAACCAAGGGAAAGTAATCTGAAATGGCAAAAGCAATGGCGGAACTGAAGAAGCTGGAACAGTACCCACCTACTCTAAAGACACCAGAAATGGAATTTAATGAGGAACACAAGATTCTAGGTGCCAGAAGATGTAAGACTACATTTGGATCTCGCATCATCCTGGACTTGGAGGACTGTCAACTTTTCCTTCCTGCACGGTACAGCACAATTACTGACGATACTATACTGGAGATAAATACTGCAGGAGATTTTTATGTTATAAATAGAGGTACTATAGGCGGAACGTTTAAAATAGAGTTTATTCGCCATTATGTTATATTTTCAATAAATTTCGGTCTGTTAGACGAGAAATCTCCTTCACATTATGTTAATCTGTATCCAATTACTTATTATAATCGTTAAATAAAAAAATAAATAATGTGAAACTAGTTTTAATTATTAATATTTCTAAATTATTAGTGATAATGCAAGTTACGTTTAGTACTAATGCTCCACAAGTTTATGTAATTGAATATGAGCCCAGAAAAGGACCTTGGGAGACCTATGCTCTGGACTGCTTACGTTTCCAAGATAGGATTCATAGAACTTTACTTAAATTGCGACCAATTTTGAATATAGAACATAGGGAAAAAGTTTATAACTTAAGATTTAGAAATAAATAATTAATTTGATGTGAATAAATATTGAAATTTAATTTGGTTTGACAACATTATTTTCAGCAAAAGAAATTGTATCAATACACCACACAGCAACCATATTTTTACCTTTAACTTGAAGTTTTCTATTAAATATTTACAGAAAGTGTTGATATTACTTAAATTTAAATTTGCTCATTGTCAATTAGATAATTACCAAACAAGCTGCTAATTGCCAATTAGCTAATTGTTTGAACAAATGTCACTAATATCTCGAAAACCAAAGCCCGTAGAGGATTTCTGATAAAATGTCGTTCCCCCTCCCACCCCACATCACCTAGAATCCATTGACATCAACAAAAATAACTTGAATTATTAATAAGCTTATATCTCGAAAACCAAGGCACGTAGAGGGTTTCTGATGAAAATTTCATTACCCCCCTCCCTTTGCTTATTATCCACCCCCACCTACCCACCATCAAGAATCCATTGGCATGAACAAAAATTTCCTACTACATATTAACTTTAATTATTACTAATATTAATTCAAAACCAGGCGCAACACTTGAAAACAAAAAAAGCCTACATTTAGGCGCACCACAAATCCAAGAAAACCGTAGCATTTTGCTGCTACGTGTTGGCACAAGTAAAACAAAAAACTTCACAAATCCAAAAAAACCATGCTGCTATGTGTGGGCACAGAAAACCGTAGCATGCTGCCACGTGTGGGCAAAAGTTAAGAGGAATGAGAATATTCGTTTTCTCCGATTAAAACGCCCTAATTCTCCATTCCCAATTTACGACCATGTTTGGAGAATTGGGGAAATTGAGAGAAATGCGAAAAGAGAGAATGCACTTCCCACCGGTTAATTTGAAAACTCGTAGGTTACCTAGGATACCTACCATCGTAAAATACAACAAAAATAGGCAAAACTCTTAATTGGGAATTCTTCTTCTTAGTTCTCCCCTTGCAAAACATAAGAGAATTTTAGCAAGTGGAGTAGAGAATTTGGTATTTCTTAAAACAAATTCTCTAAGTTACAGAATTCCAAGTGGAGAATTAACTGTCAAATAAACTGCCAAATTCCACAATTCTCTGTGTTATAGAATCTGGCCCCAGGCAGAGTTTGTAGGCGGAGGCGGATATCTTATATCTTCTAGAATATTTGGATCGGTCGGTCAGGTGAGAGGTTGACGATCCTCTGGTGAATCCCTATTACCCTATTAAAAATATAGATTCAAGAAGTAACTGTGAATCATAAGGGACGAAAAATTTCATATAAAAAACCTTACAAATGGTTGTACAAACGCTTTGCTATATACAAGTGCATTACAATCTTACATTCGTTTTGTTTTTTTTATGCAATTAACTAATGGCTAGGATTGAATATCAGTTATGTATACAGGTTCACTAGGCAAGTGCCACACCAGGCCACTGATATGCTGATGTACTGATGTGCTGATGTGCTGATTATCAGCAGCACTTATATATTAATGAGGCATACCACACATAAGAGGTACTGATGTACTGATGTGATGCTGCTCTGCTGATAATCAGCAAATGACCTGTATGTTACTGACTTTTACTTACATCAGTTGATATTTTATTTGTAAACTTATTAAGTCGGGCTAGTTAAAAATATTAAAAATCGGTGAATGAAATTATGTTTCAGAATTAGTCCAAATGTTGGTAGGACAGAAATTTCGTGGTAGATTGGAAAAGATGGTTTTTTTTCTGAATTTTTTATTTAATTAAACGCCGTATTGAAGGTTATGAGGGTTTCTGCCAATACGAAATGCTTTGGCCGATAAATTTCAAATTTGCAATTTACAATCGGTATTAGCATGGCTTCCTTCCTCCATATAAGGAATATAACCCACCTTCTAGGAGGCGTTGGGCTTCCTGGATCTTATCCCTTATCATGAATGATAGTTGGACTTTATCGTTTATCATGAATGATGGTAAAATATTATTATAGATCATGATTGATAGTTAAATATTGTCCTTTATCATTTATTATGAATGACATAGTTCTTCTTCAGCTGTAAATATCATTAAAAAATCCCGATTATCCCCAATATTCTCGTTTATATTGCCTTTTTCTTCCATTTTTTAATACTTCCATTTGAAATCCTTGTGTTTTTGACACAGAAAAATCACATGACTTTAATTTAATGTAGCATAACTTACTGATGTGATGTCCTTGCAATATATCAGATGCTGATTATTTAAAATATCACTATTACCACATTACCACATCAGCAGTCTGGTGTGGCACCTGCCTTACAATGATAACAGTTATAGATAAATAGGAATGCAATGCTCATACAGTTACATGCAAATTTGATTTTCACGTATTAATTTAGGAACTTAACCTTAGGATTGTGATGTCAGTCTTCATGCGGTAAGTGGCGAAATTTCATTCTGACTTCTATAACAGTTGTTAGAATTACATTTTCGAAAAAAAAACTATGTTCTTGGTGTAAAAACTTAATGCGATCAAAGATAACACAGCAAATGTGTATGATTTGTTTTAAATTTGGTACTATAAAAATCGAGACTACTTGCAGAAATTCCATGCAAAATTTTGAAGTTTTGTGAAAACAAAACATTTTCGCTCTACAATGCGTATTTCGCGAGTTATAGCATTTTTTTAAATTTCAAAAAATACTGGTTTTCTTTAAAAATTCATACATATTTTGCTATTCACGCTAAAATAGTAAAATATGACTCAATTGAAAGTCAAGGTTTGAGGTCATCTAAAAAGAATAGCTGCTTCAAAATATGTGTCCAAAGGATGTCAAAGATACTGATTTTATCCTTTGTCCTTGAATATCCTTGCAGATGTACTTTTGATTTTATTAATTTCATATGTATTTTTCGTTATTTTCTAGTTCGTATATATAACAAAGTTTTAAAAACTTTCGTTATTTTAAATATCTGCAATAAAGCTACTCTTTTATAATTACTAGCACTCTTTTATTTTCCAATTTGTTTTACTGAGGAAACCACTTAAAAAATGGGATACACATGTACCCCCCGCGAGCTCGTATGAACCAAGTGGATACACGTGTTCTCTAGTATTACAAGATGCATTATGATACTCTGAACATTTGTTATTAACAATGTTTATTTCTATCTAGCGGGAGAAAGTTGGGGGATGAGGGGTCAAATATTCATCTAGTAGATTTTGCAAAATGTAGTACAAAGCCGAATTACTTAGGCCATGAGAAGAAGTTTGAGTACCCACACTCCTATACTCGGAGGCTTAAATAGCTATTTATAGCCATCCCAATACTTATTTTTTTAGTATTTCCCTCTTTTTTTCCAACTGAGGTACTAGGTTTTTCTGACCTTTTATCGGCTCTAACTCAGTAAGGTTACGTCCGATCGGAAAACGCGTTTCACTGTTCCCCTCAGCTCATTGCCAGCTACAATTCGGAATAGAAAATTTTCCTCTGCATTCTTTCAGGATAGGTGCTAGGAACCCCAGGCGGGAGGGGGTCATTCCAACACCGCATGTTGGATAACTAATTAAAGGTTTGGCTGAGTTCTATCGGCTGGTGTATGGTTTTTCCGATCCAGAAAACTTTCTCGGGACGTCTTTGCAGCCGGAAAATGCTTTTTGATGCACTTGTTGTAAACATTTTTGTCTTAGGAACTCATTTTGCACGATTGGTGCGTCGCAATCACGAGTAGTAGAAAGGTCTACTTTTTCACCCAAGAAAGTCGCTCAAGCTACATCGGATGGCCAAAGATTTCCCCCTCTAGATTGAAATAAACATTGTTAATAAAATAGTTCAGCGTATCATAATGCATCGTTTAAGACATATCTCATGTCTGGAGGTGTCGGGCCTAAAGTTTATTTAAAAGTGGGCATTCGCCTTTTGGTTGAAATCTGTTTGTCTCTTTGAAGCTCAAAATGTACATTAAACTGTATACAATTTTGGAAACCGTACAGTTGTATTAAATGGAATGCATTGGAATTGACATACAAATTCAGACAAATATATTGCTTCTATACGTCTATCTCCTTCAAGCTCAATTTTGTTTGACATCAAATCTTCAGAGGATCACATTTTTCAGTAATATTAAAAATTAATTTTTGTGTTAATTAAAACAAGTTTAACCTCCGAAACTATTTTAATTTAATGCAATATTATTTTATAACATCTTAAGTGTTTCTAATCGACAAATAATAATAAATTATTATACTTTCGTTTTCCCATGTTCTTATCATAAACTCATTTTCTTAACATCAAGGAAGCCGACTGTGATTTCATTAGCTGTATCATAAGACATTGCAATCGTTTTCCATGTATAATTCTTTTAGAGTGATATGCTTGCGTACAGGAGAGGTAATTCCCTCGGTTATCATAAATGCATACCTCTTTCGAATTAACTCTGTAGATTTTTTCGACACTTGTAAAATTGTGACCGGTCTACATAGATTCCGAAGTCAATGCTCCGATACTCTCCTTATTTCCCCAATCATTTCCATATTTCCTTCACGCCATGATGTACTTTGTTTCATATGATATCCCATGAGCTTGGCTTAATAACATAAAAAACACAGAATTGACATAAAAAACAAACACGAGCAAATGCAATTGTATATGTCACAACGTGTTTGTACTATTGTTATATGTATATGGAAAGGCACTTTTGCTGAGGAAAGCACCCAAACTGAAATTGTCGACAAATTTATATGGAATTGTAAATAGTAGTAGGCAAAACTCATTATATTCGTACAGCTTACTAGATATGGAATTGACCTACCGTAATAGGCAATTTCATCGATGAGTTTTATTTTTTATGTAAACGACGACTAAAATCCAACAACAGTTCGGCTCCTTATATTCGTGTTCAAAATTTCCTATGCATAAAATTCTGATTGCAATTGAAATTAAATTCTTTCCGATGGCGTTTCCTCTTAAAAAAAGAAAAGCTTCGCAAGTAAAGTTAATATAATCTGAATGAATGCTAGTCACCTTGAAATATTCAATATTCATTTACAGGATGGTATAGAACATATTTTTGTGGTGGGATTTGATTTTATTATCATCGTTACGTGTTTTCATTCACGGTTTTTACGATTTGCCATTTTAATATGCCAATTTAGAAGGGGGTGAAATTTGAGAAGTACGAATACCCCAATTTCGATGGAAATTTGTAGAAGCCGGGATTTCATAGCTTTCAAGTATTGTGTGCAGAATGCGACTCAGGTGGTATTTTCAGTATGGGAGGCTTTTATTATCTCATAAAAATTGAAATTTATGTCCAATGGTGATGTTTTTGGGCCCTTCATTTAATTTGTCAATCAAACAACGAAGTTAAATTGAAGCAATGATTTATAAAGGCACCGCAATACACCAAATCGTTTAATGCCTAGTATACATACAGATATATTGGTATTTTAAGTATTTTAGAAATGATATTATAAGTATGAAAATATTATAACATAATAGGAATTGTGAAAATAATACTAATATAGAAAAAGAACTTTAACGAAAATTAGGTAATAACTTAAATGACAAACTTGAGCGGATGTTATTGCCAAAGTTTTGTAGATATCTGAGCTTTAATATAATAATAAATCACTCCTAAACTGTTATTCTTGTTTTTATTTTTACTTTTAATTACCTTTTAAATATTCTTTTTTTTTTATAATCGTAAAAGTAATATTTTAATAAGAGCATTTTAAAACATTTGTTTGATGATAAATTTTTAAGAGTTTGTGGTACAATTGTCGTCTAAGAGTCTCTGCTTGCACTATGGTCGTTACCAGTTCGTGATGTTAATTCTGATTCCATCGAATTTCACTAATTGTGCTGATATGCCCTAAGCTTAGTGAACGGTGATTCCATACTTTACCGACACCAACGAACACAAACGCTTTGCATCACGTCAAATATGTTTCTAGCAGAAATCGCGGGGACTCATAAGTTTAATAAATAACATTAGTCAATATAAATCAAATGGCTTTGTCTGTCATATAACAAAATTTCAACGGATTGGTACAGCAAACCTGTGGCATCAGGGAGACTACTAAATTCTTATCGGCTCACCCATAATGAATAGTATAGCTGAATTCATCAAGTTTTGACCTCAAACAAATACCCTACAAGCATCATTAATAAAGTAATAGAACACGTCAAATATGCTCCAGGTAACAATAACAAAACAACACACAATACACGTAGCCAAAACACATAAATCTCTATTTACAAAAAACTCATATAAATGCCACATATAAGCAACAAAGTGATTCCTTCTCTACAAAACAATTATACCAACATTAGACTGGAGCTTCAGTCCAGTCCTATAAAAAAATTAAGACAAATGTTGTATACAGACAACAAAACAAAAATTGTAAAACCAATGAAAGGCGCCATATACGAAAAAAATGGAAAACTAATGATTGTAACAAGGTCTTCATTGGAGAAAAAGGACGAGACATAAAAACACTCATGCGGAAACACACGAATGACTTTAAGAGGAAGGACATCTAAACTTACACAGAATGACAGTAACCAACGGAAAGATGAGCGGAACTATAGCACGGCCTGACTTTCGCATGCAATTAAAAAACAAACACATTTTTGATTTTGAAAATCTCAAAATCCTACACAAAGAGCTAAATTGGAAAAAGGGGAAAAATATAGTAGCACTCTATATACAATCAAGAAATCCCAATGCAACAAATTTCAAGAACTACACACACAATATGAAAATTTAATAAATACGTGCATGCACTCTCCTGATGGCCTTCCTCACTAGTGGGATGAACTTGTACTTTTCAGCAAAACTTTTAGTTGATATCTTTCAAGTTTCTAGTTTGTTAGTCTCCGTCTTAGTTTGTCATCCTTTTGATTGTTATTTTATTTATTTATCTATTTATTTAATCTTATTTTAAAATGTTTGTCTTTGCTATTAATTGTAATATTGTCATTGATTATTTCTGGAGCGTGGTTCTTTGATTTCTCTGTTTATCTAGTCTTTCGCTTTAACTTGTTTCTCTTTTAATTTTTGACATAAGGTTTTTAAGAACCCATTAAAATTAAATTTACATACAGAAACTTTAGGTAAATCATTTTCATTTATAAGATTTTTGTTTGCATATTTAATATTTTTGATTTATATCACCTTTTTGTTAGCCCATTATCAAGGTTAAACCAAAGACTTCTTGGTGGACAATTCCTCGTCTATATAGACTGAAATTTACGGAAAATAATTTCAATGAATTGCTGTAATGCATTGAAAATGCAGAGCAAAAAAATGAACTTTTCGACCCAAATTTCGGAATATTCTGGAAATAAACAATGGCTTAAACAACCACATGATATATATATATCGCCATATACTCCAATCTATGTATACCTATGTACATTTTTTTCTGCTATGTAGCTTACATAGGTGCTTCTATAAAAGAAATTTTTCCTAACATCACATAATCACATTATTATTAAATCCTGTTATTTTACCTACCGTTCGAGCGAGCAATTAAGACAAAGATCAAGCACTGAATAAAAGTAAGAAAATTCTTTTAAAGAAGCAAACAAATGCTTAGTTCTTCACATTACAAGTATTCACTTGCTTAATCCCAAATTAGATGAAATTGGTAAGAGAATATATGGAAAAAAGTTAACTTTGCAACCTAATTTTATTGTTGTACGAAATTGAGTTGTGAATTTTATGTTTATATTGAAAGAATGAAACACAAGTTTCCATCATTTTTATCTTCTTTAGATGTTTATTTAAAGCATTTCATGTATTCGATATAGAATATCCCGAGTTTTGTAGTGAAGTGTGGATTTATATTCCGAGAAATTTTCATAACTTCTCCAATGTAAATGAAAAGCCTTTTTCTCAGGTATTGGTTCTAATATGTTGTGTCCAGATTATAAAATAATTAAAATTTTCCTTTTCTTTTCTTTAAAATGTATATTTGTTCCACATGTAAAAAAATTATTTTGAAGCTTTTGATTTAATGACCACTCTTAAAAGCGAGCATGAAATACCACACTTTAGTACTTACAAATGTCGGCAATATAATTCCATTTTTTTTCTAAATCGTTAATCAATTTTGGTTACGTATAAAAATTGCAAGTAGGTGTCCATTTCCAACCAAACTGATAACATGATAAACTTTAAGACATTATCAAACGAAATAAGAATTCCAACAGCAACAAACTCCGTAAAAAAAAAATATCTGCAGAATTAAACCAAAGTGAATAATGCGTTTTGTTCTCAATCTGATCAAGATAATCTATGCGCAATTTACTATAGCTTTCCATTGATCGAATCTCATCATCTATCTCGAACGAATCATTTGTACTAACTATTCATTAGAATGACTTGTGTCACATAGTATACGTGATTATAGCACTAAAATCAGATCATAATAAAGTACACTAATAAAGTGTTTTCTTCCTTCATTATAGCTGTAATGAGGAAAAATGTACTAGATTTAGAATGTAATATAAATGTGGAGCTCCGCTGTGCATCCGCCGATTTGAAAAATAAAAAGAAGAAATGCAAAGAAATGCAAATAACAAACTTATTGTTTTTAATATAATGTTTATCTCATGTGTAAATTATTAAACTCAAAAATAAAATAAATACAAACAAAGTTTCCTGCGTTAATTCGATACATATCGCTTCTTCACTGTCATAAGTATATCAAAACCAGTTTGACACTACAACTGGATTAAAAAAATGGCTGTGTGTCTGCAGTTTATAATGAATTATTATAGACTAAGGAGTCGTTAGTTATTTCTTCATTAAGAGCGCTGTGTGTCTAGGACATTAGACGTAACTGTGCTGGAAAAAGTCACCAGTTGTACTTTACATTGGGTTTAGTCTTGGGAGACAATTTAGGAATTAAGAGCTGGATGGGTTTCGGGAAGCCCTTTAACAATGAATAGTATTGCTAGCTTTGTAATCGGTGGACAAGATTGCTTTGAAAAATAAATATTAGAAACATCGATACTTACAGAAGATTTAGCCAAAGATGACTTCAAATTAACAGGAATTAAAGAATCAAGGTTTTTTAATAGTACTTCCTCACTCCACGTAACAGCCAATTTCACAGTGGGCATAATGAACCCTTTTGAGGGAATTTGCAATTAGGATCTTTGCCAAGTTTTACTATCACTTATCAAATACAAAATTTTTACTTTAGAGATTTTGAATTATAGAATATGCTTAACTGTGAAATTACACAAAAAAAATATATCTCTCCTATTTAAAAAAACTAATAATTTAAAAAATTTTGCCAGAGAAATGTGGCCTTCATTCATTTTTTTCCCCTTATAATAGGGGGCAGAGTTTCAAATAATAATAATCCGTGGGAGCTAATTTACCTTTTAATAAAAATGACTGATATTGTTTTAAAAAAATAGTTTTACAGTGAGCGACATATTATTACTAGAAAGAAGGACTACAAAACATCATCAACTTTATATTAAATTCTTTGTAAATCCAAAACCGAAGTATCACTTCTTCGTGCACTACCCTTCTACAACTAAAACAAGTAAAAAAGCTAGAATTGGTTTGATGGCTTAAAGCGCCGCAGTTTTTATTGATTATAAACTTAGTTAACTTAGTAGATTCCCCGGCTCCAATTGGGGATTATTGCTTTTGCTAAAAAGCAGCTCGGAATATTTGAATAAAGCACACACGGTTGGCTGTACAGAAAGAACTGTATTTTCTCATCCATTTGAGTTTAATTTATACAAAAGATTTCTATAGCTAAACATACAAAACTGTCTACTCAGAATATCAGAACGAGCTTTCCAATCGATAAAATAAAGAAAAACATCTTGTACAAAAAATTATGAATTCTTACTGTTAGATATACTGTAACGATATGGGTGTATGCATATTGTCGTATCTACCTAAATACAAAATACCAACATCATTCACTCTTTTCATACTGATAAGAGATGCTTAACCGTAGAAGAATTATCAAGAATTGACAACATCAGTACTGCAGTGGATCCCATTTAAGCAACATCACTTAGTCTGTATAATCTGTTATTGAAATGTCAAGTACCCAAATTATGAAATATATTAGTATACCTTCATTTAAATACAGAGTTATTATTCGCTTGAACCCCAAAAGCACAACACGTACTGTGGTCACTTCAAATGGGTCAATCAGCCAATAGCATGCACCCATTTGTCAACACATGTTGACCTGCATTTCTTTTGCACTTTTATTTCACTATATATATAATTATGAAATCTAAATTTATCTTTTCTTTATTTATGGGTCAATATTTTATCGCTGAAATTTCTTTCTTGGGCACAAACATATTCTGTAACATCAAAATTGGTTTTTATTTTATTCTTTTGATATTGATTTAATTTTAGAATCATGCATGCATGTATGTATGTTACAATATTTCTAGAGTGGTTCGGCGGAAAGTAAAAACGATTATAACAAATTTAATAGGATTTCATATTCTGAAGAACTTTGCTCTACAATAAAAATGACTAGGAATGATCATTTTTACAGTATACGTAAAAAACCAAAATTTTTATATGGCAACACCTAGAAGGAATTTACTCCTACTGCAGAAATTTAATTCTGCTTATTATTTTTTTATCTCTCACCCTGGGTAGGAATTTACTCCTACTGCAGAAATCTACTTCTGCTTTAATTTTATCCTACGTCTAAGCAGGAATCTACTCCTGCTGCAGAAACATACTTCTGTCATTATAAATATTTTTGCATTACTGCTACCGTGCTTATACGTGTAGCATAAAACTTCTATTGTATTAATAGTGGATTTTCTCTCTCTCTTTTCAGAAATAAGGGGAGCAAATCTTTCTGGTAAAAAAATTAATGAATTATGTTGAATTGGTAGCTTAAGATAGTATAAGTTCCTGAATTCTTTGAATCATAGTAGGCTAGGTTAATTTTAAGCGTTGAACTATTTTTCATAGGTTAAGTTTTTTGTTTTAAATGAATTTGTGATAATAGTTTGTAAGCAATATATTGAATAAATTTTATATTTGAATTGAGACAAAGCTGAGTTATCCTTTTACAACCGGCACCCCCCTTTAGCTTGAGCACAGATCTCACAGGTTGCCTGATTTTGTCAATTTTTAAGATTTCATAACTATTACTATAAAAATACAGTGTACAAAATGTCAGCCCTCTACGAAAGAGTTGATCGATTCGTCCAATATTTGAACTCAAATTTGCATTTTTTAAAAAAAATCTGCATGCAAAATTTAAGCTCTCTACGTAGACGCATTTTCAGGCACACTCTAAATATGTATATGTATAAAAAAAAAAATGAAATTTTTGTATTGTAAGGCTATTAAGTCGTTACCCGATTTGTGCTATTTTCGAACTTAAATTTACTTTTTTTTTTTTTTAAAGCCCGTATGCAAAATTTCAACTATCTTCATAAGCAAACGTGTTCTCGAGTTATCGTTAGGACGGACAGAGTGACGGGAGGACGGACGGATGGACAGACGGACATGTAAAAATCAAAATAACTTTTAATATTATGTATGGGTGTCCAACCCATTTTTACTCTACTAGCATTATGTCTGTGCGTCATAAACGTAATGAAAAACCTATTATACCATTTAGATTTCATATACGGTATAAGGGGTAAAAATTTTAAACATTTTTAAGAGTTCATATTGTTAAAACGAACGCAAGGTTGTTTGTTGTAAATATTCTTAATCGTTGGAATTTTGAATTTGGAGAAAATTCGATTTGAACACGAAAAACATTCAATTTCTTGAACATTTTATGTGGTTGAAATGAATGCTAGCTTATTTGATGAAAATATTTTTGCAATCAGAGTACATGCTTTCAATTTGAGCATTTGCTACCTCTCAAAGCAAACGTTAACCGCCATTTTGAACTCGCAATTATTTGGTTTAAGCTATGATTTCGTTCAATTTGACATATTCATTTTTCTCCGTGTACAACCCTAGTATTTTTGGGATTTCTAAAGCTATTTACACAGCCAGTCATAAATTTCTCAGTAAAAAAGTTATCTCTGAATTGAGCTTTTCGCAATATTTAAATTTGAATTTTATGAAAAAAAAACATTCACCTTTCTCTAATTAAATCTACGTGAAAGGTATCGGATATGCAGGTGAGGAAAGTGAATTATGCTACCGAAAGTCGAAAGGTTACAGATCATCGGAAATACAAATAAAAGCGGCATGTCAGGTATCAGAAAAACCTTCAGTTATGAGTTACCTTGTACCTTTAAAACCCTCCCTTACAATGCTTTGTTTTTAATCTTTCAACCTACAACTGTGTTATTTATGATCACAAATCATTCTGTGTATGACAAAATTGAATAACAAACGAGTCGGGAGAACCCGACGACTCAAAGGATTTGAAAAAAGACATCTGGCGACGAATGTCTGCTCCCTGGCATGGGTGATAAACAAGCTCGTAAATGAATGGATTCTGTGAAAAAGGAATGGTATGCTTGTTGCGACATCTCAGAGATGTGAGAATAGGTATATAGAAATAATTAGGGATTTTATTGCACGGGCGCGCCTTAATTAGTTTAGCTACAGAGAAAACACTGAATGAGTGAAATGCGGATATAGATGAAAGAAGTGTGTAAGTATGTGTAAGTGGAATGCTTGGTAGGATCAGGTATGAGAAAAAGATACAGGGAGATCGAGTGGAGACGAGTTAGAGACCATTACCGTCGGGCATGCCAGGGAGTTGACGCGTTCAATTCAAATCCAGATTTACTTTTGTAAACTTTTTCTGAGTGATAAAATTGTGATTTTATAGAATTTTCAGAAGTGGGATAAACCTCAACGAACTTTTATGAAGTGTTTGAGAATTTTACAAGAAAGTAGGTAATATACGATTTGTGTTAATTTTTCGTAAGTCGAGCAACTATACCAAGGCATATAAAATTAGAAAGTGCTGTGAATCTCTTGTGAAAAAAAAAAATAGTTTAGTGGAAAAAAATGCACAGGGTGACAGTGTAAGTGTGGAAACGTTGCTAAGTGAAATGGAAAAAATGAGGCAGGAAATAGCAGAATTAAAGCGACAAAATGTGTTATTAGAAAAAGAACATGGAATAATTACCAAGCAAAGTGGTG
The DNA here is from genome assembly GCA_963924295.1 of Dioctria rufipes. Classification (NCBI taxonomy): domain Eukaryota; kingdom Metazoa; phylum Arthropoda; class Insecta; order Diptera; family Asilidae; genus Dioctria; species Dioctria rufipes. The sequence continues at coordinate 158,379,686 of OZ002741.1, read as the reverse complement.
ATCCGAGTGGCGCGGGAACTGATTCCGTAAGTGTAGACGGCGTAAGTGAATTAGAAAAACGTAAATCTCACCAGAGGATGGGGATAACTGCGGTAAGCCTTTTGATTCCTAAATTTGACCCAGCCGAAAAAGATACATTAGCGGCAGTTGATTGGGTACGTAATGTAGAAAATTTAAAAACTGTTTATGGCTGGGATGATAGGGCTACGATGCTGTATGCGGAAGGGGCTGCGCGTTATTGGTATCAGTGCAGGCAGAGCACTATTACTTCGTGGGGTGGGTTTCAGGATGAGATATTTGGAGCCTTTCCATCAAAACAGGACGAAACATAAATTCTATTTCAAATTATGACTCGTAGAAGAAGAAAAGAAGAAGATGAATCTACAATTAAATATATTATATCGGGGTTAGAAGATAAAACTTTAATTAATATGCTATTAGCTTCTAATCGTAAGACCCTCACAGAGCAATTAGTACAAATCAATCGGTATGAGGAAATAGAGAGCCATGGAAGACAGCGGAAAATTTTGAGTTTAGGAGAAGGCAACGGAAGTAACTTATCTAACACCAGGCTAAAATGGTCGCGCCCGAATTTGTACCGAAGCAATTACCGGAATCCTTATACAGACAAGACTAGATGAACCTCAAAAATTAAAAAGTATTTCGGTTAAATGTTTTAACTGTGGAGAGCTAGGAACTTTTGCCAGTACCTGTAAGGGCGGTCCTAAAAATAGAGTTTGCTATACATGTAGACAGCCAGGTCATCAGGCGAAGGAGTGCCCTTAAAAAAAATTTCGAACGTAGAAATTAAAGCAAATAATGATTCTTCATCATATCGCGGAGACGAGTACCATCCTCTAGTTATGTTAAATAATGTGACACTTGTAGCATATCTGGACTTGGGGAGTGTGGGAAAAAGTAGTTCTGGAAAATAACTGGAATATAGTTTCTCCATGTGAGACGAAGTTAATTGGGTTCGGAGGAAATCAGTGTGCCGCCTTGGGTAAAGTCAGAGTGAATCTTCAAATTGCGGACATCGGCTTACAAGCTGTTTTACTTGTAGTCCCAAATGAAGCACAATCGACAGCCGCTATTGTGGGAAGGAATTTCCTCGATCGACCAGAAATAAATGTTACGAAGGAATGGGGAAAGTTCGAAATCACCAAAAATTCAGTCTCAAAGGACAGACAGGAATTAATAACTGCTGAACGGATAAAATTCACGCTGGAAGACTTATCAATTTCAAGTTCAATCGACGAGAAATACAAAAACCAGATATGAGAAATGTTGAATGATCATCGAGACTGTTTCGCAACTGATATAAAAAGATGGGTAAAACAAATCTGGTAGAATCACAATTAAAATTAAAGGAAAACAAGGTGTAAGATATCAGCCATATAAATTAGCCTATGGTTTAAAAGATATTCTTAGAAAGAAGATTAAGCAATTATTAGATACAGAGATCATACGTGTTTCAACCTCAGAATATGCGAGTCCAGTTCTACTTGTCCCGAAAAAGAATGGAGAGCTACGTATGTGTGTTGACTATCGTAGATTAAATTCATTGACAATGAGAGAAAATTTTCCCGTTTCGAATATCGAAGATACACTTAATTCGCTTGCCAATAAGAGATACTTCACAACATTGGATCTTATGAACGGATATTACCAAATCCCAATTGAATCTGATAGCCAGCACCTGACTGCATTTGTGACACCTGAAGGGCATTATGAATTCCAAAGAATGCCATTCGGTCTAACCAATGCTCCAGCCGTCTTTTTGCGATTGATGAGAAATATCACTGGACACTTGAACTCGACAGATTTAGTTTCGTATATGGATGCTATTTTGATTGCCACTGAAAGTGTGGAAAGGAACGTAGAGGTAATGAAGGACTTTCTGACTGAAATGAGAAAAGCAAATTTAACTTTGAACTTAACGAAATGCGAATTTCTATGAGGCGATATAAGCTTTTTGGGGCAGAACGTTAAAGAAGTTCGACAATTTTTGGGTCTCGCTAAGAAAGGGTACCGAATTTATGTGGGGAGAGGAACAGCAATCAGCCTTTAATCAATTAAGAGAATTCTGTGTGACTTTAACGCGGATCATGAATAACATACAGACGCGAGCAGCCATGGGTTGGCCGGAATCCTAATGCAAAAGGATAGAGATGGGAGCTTAACACCGGTTTCGTATTTCAGTAGAGCTACAACGGATTGTGAAACTAGATATCACAGGTACGAACTAGAAGCACTGGTAGTTGTAGAAAGTCTAGACCGTTTTAAGCACTATCTTTTAAATAAACATTTCAAAGTTGTCACTGACTGCAACGCTCTCAGACTTACACATTAAAAGAATGATCAAGTACCACGGATTGCACGGTGGTGGCTTCGTATATCAGAGTATGATTTCGATTTAGTATTTCGCCCGGGAACTCAAATGAATCATGCGGATGCCCTAAGTTGCTGCCCATGAGAAAGGTATGGAAGCTGAACCCGTAAGTCATAATATTTTAATTGTTGGAATGCAAGATGAGGACTGGTTGTCTACACTGCAGGCGCAAGACCCCAAACTAGTACAGATTCGAAAGATTTTAGATGGGACAATCTTAAACAGCGAGGAGTCGAATGGAGTGAGAGGAAGTTATCAGCTGGAAGGCAACAGAATTTATAAAAAGGCGGAAAAGAGACTACGATTCGCAGTACCGCAGGGAGTGCGATGGAGAATCATTAAACTAGGGCACGACGATCTGGGTCATTGCGGACAAGGGCGGACTGTTGATTACCTGCAAAAGTATTTTGGTTCCCCAATATGCGGCAGGTGATTAAAAAATACATTAATTGTTGTATTGAGTGCCTTTATAATAAGAGAGGCAACGATGAGACTAGATATGTAGTGCACGAACTGGAAAGGCAACCAATTCCATTTTAAACGGTTCACATAGATCACTTGGGACCATATCCAAGGAGCAAGAAGGGGAATACGTATCTAATTTGAATAGTATGTGCATTTACGAAATTCGTCATTCTGAAGCCAACTAGGTCCACCAACAGCCGCGGAGTGATAAATTTAATGAACGACGTGACGCAACACTTTGGAATGCCGGCAAGACTTATTACCGATCGTGGAACAGCGTTTACATCACAGGAGTTCAAAAAGTATTGTAATGAGAACGCTATCAGACAAATATCGACCACCGTTAAAACACCGCCATCTAATGGGCAGATCGAAAGGTATTTCCGGACAGTAAAACTGCCATATCTACACTTACCGCAGACGAAGATGGACGCGACTGGGACAAACAGCTTTCAGCTATACAATGGGGATTGAATAGGTTGCAACACACCACGACTGGAAAATCTCCATTGTGCTTGGCTACCACCCTAGAACTATTCTTAAAAACAAAATACTATTAGCCCTTCAGGACGGCGAATCCGAGAATGAGTTTGAAGACGACATACCAATAGCCGATCTACGGCAAAGAATCCTGCAACATACCAATGAAAAACAACACAAGCAAGCGGAGAAATATAATTCTGTACATCGATCACCGAGGAAATATGAAGAAGGAGATTTGATACTGATAAGACAGGAACCAGTATCAACAGAACAATCCCGGAAGGTGCAGCCTACCGAGGACCATATCAAGTCAAAAGATTATTAACAAATGATCGCTATGTAGTAACAGACACCAGCACAACACGAGTGAGCCAGAAGCCATATGAATCAATACAAGCAGCTGACCGGATGAAGCCTTGGTGCTCTTTGGAAGAGATGGCATTCGACGAAGACGACTCAGGAGACTCAGCCGATGATTACAGATTGAGACTATAGTTAACGCTTTTGCCTATGTGTTTAAAGAAAAAATATATGTGTATACATATGAATGTGTATAAATATACACAAACAGAGTGTTTTCTTTTAGAAGTGTATTGACTGATAAGCCTACGTAGTGTGACCTTTCGTTTCTCAGGGATCTAGTGGAAGTTCAGCTTCGCTTAAGATTCTAAGTGGAGAACAGCTCTTTTCCTTGAGGTAAGTAAATGTATAGACAGTCTATTTTCATGCTCTGTGTGGGAGAAATGGTAACGTGGCTTTACTGGGATATTATCGTTATCCCAGATTCACTGTGTCTCTTATATTAATGGACTTATCTGAGACTTTGAGTATTAGAGCATTAGATGGAGTCCGCTTGTCACGAAAACTGATGGTCTTATGTAATGCTCTTAGTGGTGTGAACTATGGTGTTGACCTATGTCACGCAATCGTTGTATGAGATTATTTGTGGTGATAGATTATGCAGAGCTGTGTGGCATAGATCTCCGAAAATCTGAGTGGCAGGCATTAACCTTTGTGGCGTAATACTGGTCTCTCCACTGAGACTCTGAGTGGTAGGCATATCCTTTCGGGGCGTGCTATTGGTCAAATGAGACTCTGAGTGGCATGCTTGTTCCTCCGTAGGCGTAATATTGGTTTCGGAAGAGACTCTGAGTGGCAAATGCCTTGATGTTGTTATAAAACAAGTGACATTTTGAGTGACCTCCATACTTTCGCTGTGGACAGCGAATCAGTAGGATGGCCGAGCTATAACAAACGAGTCGGGAAAACCCGCCGACTCAAAGGATTTGAAAAAAGACATCTCGCGACGAATGTCTTCTCCCTGGCATGGGTGATAACCAAGCTCGTAAATGAATGGATCCTGTGAAAAAAGAATGGTATGCTTGTTGAGACATCTCAGAGATGTGAGAATAGGTATAAGAAATAATTAGGGATTTAATTGCACGGGCGCGCCTTAATTAGTTTAGCTACAGAGAAAACACTGAATGAGTGAAATGCGGATATAGATGAAAGAAGTGTGTAAGTATGTGTAAGTGGAATGCTTGGTAGGATCAGGTATGAGAAAAGGATACAGGGAGATCGAGTGGAGACGAGTTAGAGACCATTACCGTCGGGCATGTCAGGGAGTTGACGCGTTCAATTCAAATCCAGATTTACTTTTGAAAACTTTTTCTGAGTGATAAAATTGTGATTTTATAATATTATTTTGAGTTTGAGATCCTGCGATATCTGGTAACCAACTTTGTTGAATTTGATATTTATATAAGTTAATGTTAATAATGTTCATGTCCTGAGTAATTTGATATCGTATAAATATAACCTTAAGTCTAGTTTTAATTCTCAGTAGCATGCTTTGCGTTAATTATATCTCGAAAGGTAATTAAATTACATTGCGAAAAACGAATATTTAAAATTATAGTATAGTGCGTGATGTACAAGTTCATTGTCACTTAAATGACTTGGAATGGAGTGGTCTGTGCCCTTCCACAAAAAGTCAAATGAAGATATTTTTGAATAGAACTTCGAAACTAAAGTCAAGTATAGATTATGTAATAAGTATACGAAATTACTCAATACTTTTAATATATTTGAAGTTCATAAAATAAATAATTACCAGCCATATTGCTAAAAAAAAAGCAACCTTGGGTGAAAATTTTTTTTTCTTCGGTTTTGTGATATTTTAGTTCATCACCTTTAAAATTGTAAAATACAAATATAAAATATCCATGATGGTCCAACCAAGAGCTCTGAATTATTTTTCATGGAATGACCCAATACCACATCTATAGCAATCTGATAGCAGCGCTATTGAAATAGAATAGCATTGAGTTCGTTTTGCAGATACCAGAGCTGCAGCATCATTAAGAGATTTTCCCTTAGTGGATTTAGCAGCTCCATGAAAAATAGTACACATCCACACATTGGTACTTTCTTCTCTTAATACTGCATGGTCCGGTAAATAAGAACCTTCTTTGTTTCATTCCTCCTGATTTACTTCAATTTGGCACTCATTAAAATATGTTGCTATGAATCGTTAATTCATATAGAATCTCCGATTATATACTTTTGCATTAATTTTCTAAATTTCAAAGACCTACGTGCCATTTGTTTTGACGAGCTAAGTGTAAGAACTGAATTAATCTTAAAGACAGAGAAAACCGGAGACTTTACGACTACGACATCATCACTTTTAGTATCAATATTTGAACAGAGAGCTTCACATGCGTTATGCTTGATATAGAGTTAAGGCGATCCTAGTATATAGGCTACGAGGCTCCACTTTTGTGCTTTAATTATGTTTTAAAACCCTTTTCAAATAACGGAACTTTTAATGGAATTTAATCCATTTAACTTTAAGTTAAACGTCCTTTTTATTTCGAAAAAAACACTTCTTTACACTTTTCTTATAACCATTTGTTTAAAAATTCTCGTCTTGACTGTATGAAATTCTTGATTAGTTTTTAAAATTGTCGTGACCCAGATCTTAGCTGATAACTTAGAATTTAAGCTAGCCCTATATGTAAATCAATTTCGTCATCATAGTAAATCATTATTATCATAAATTTAATTAATCGAAAGTAATCATTTGAAAGTGCTATTGTTTACAAGCTCATTGAATCTGCGATCATAATTCACCACAGTGAGCAACGAAAATTTACATTTTTGCACATTATATGCATTTCCAACAATATTCAGTCTTGGGATCACAATTTAATGACCTGGGAATTAGTGCTGGGTCAGTTTGTACACTGCGGTGAACTATTGATCGCTGAATTGAATGAACCTTGCGTTATAGGTCAGATTTTGTGCCGATACATTTATTGATTGCATGTAATCAATTGTATCATAAATGTCCAGTGATTAATAAATAATAATTCAGTATGGTTTTAAAAGGTGCACCAGCGAGTTTTTGAGTTATTTTAATTTGTCGACCTTCATTTCAAGTTCCTGTCTGCGTTCAATCAATCTCACCGAATCAAGATGTGTAAATCAAAATTAAGACTGATAAATTTTTTTTTTAAAATAAACTATACAATTTCAAAAACTGGCCTACACTAAAAACTACTCCGCCTAGTGAGGCAAAGGGAGTATTAGAATCGAAGGTTTATTTAAAACGTACACATTTAAATTCATCACGTACTTAATAGTATTAATATCCAAACGATCATTGTTTTCTCAGTTTTTATGAAATTCAACTCGGAGAAAAGCCTTTCGCAGCAAGCACTACTTGGTGGCAATGTGCACAATTTAACATAAAATCCGCGAGATAATAAAACTCATTTTCTTTTAACACGTTCTTTGCTCTTATTGTAAATTAACCAAAAATTGAACAATATCTTCATCATAATGCCTTGAAATAATATCCTTTTCATTGGGCAGTTAAATTTTAATACTACATCGGCTTCGCGAAAAATCCTTTACAAGATCAATTGAAATCTCGTAATTTTCCCGTACAAAACTCAAGTAGATCTAAAAATTTCAATAATGATATTTTTGGATCCAAAAAATTAAATATTTTTCTAATTTACAGTATTATTTGAAAATTCAAAATTATTTGTTTTGTTATTGATTAAGCTGATACAAATTACTTTTAAAATTATTTGAATCAATATATTCCTCCTGGTCTGACTGGGACCAATTTTTAAAAATGATTATAACCAATTTCATAGGATATTAATATTCAGACGAGCCTTTCAGTACAATAAAAACGTGTAGGGCTCATCCTTTTCACAGTATACGTTGACTAACTAAATTTTTGTATGGCAACACTAAGAGGGGGTTGCCGGATTTAGTCCGGTTTTCTTTATTTACTTCTTTTAAGAAAACGACGTGTAGAAATTTAAAGCGCACTACGTTGACGCGTTCTCGGGCAGTGTCAAAATATACGAAGGAGTTCCTCGGCTTATCCCATTTTGACATCAAATCTACCTTTTTTTTATAAAACGTCGGTGTGTAAACTTTGAACAGTCAAAGTGAACGTGCTCAGACGTGACAGACGGACAGGCAGACAGACAAGCAGACAGATAGACATACAGACAGGCATACAGAGAGATGGACAGACATGCAAAAATCAAAATAAGTTTTAATATTATCCGTGGATGTCCTATCCATTCTGTTCTACCATAATTATTTCTATGCATTACAAATGGAATGACAAACTTAGTAACCCTATGACTTCATCATCCAGGGTATGAAAACATTAAATCAACTGGAATTAATTTTTGAATTAAATGAATTGCTGTTTTTCAGACCGAAATTTTTTGTCAATTTTATCTACGTAGTCAAGAATATATGATAAAAAATAGAAACATCATTTATTATACCGATTACATAATTACAAATTTAAGAATATATTCTGCATGCTGCATCTCCGAAGACAGCCACCGTAACGTAAAATGTTTTAGAATTTCGTGCATTTTTACATTAAATGCATTTGACAGTTTCTAAACTCAGACTATCTTTTTGAACTAAAAGCGAGAACACCATATACATATATAGTCATTCCACACGAAACCGATCACCTTGGAACCGCAACCATCTCCCATTTGGATGAAACAGTTTGTATGGAATACAGTGCTGCCACTCGATATCTTTCTAGTGTAACCGGAAAGTGGTTTGAGTACCCACACTTGAAAAAAATATAGAAAACTTAAAATCTTACAAATCCCCATAGAAACTGACAATTTGTTTTAAAAAAATATTTTTCATAATCTATCTATTGTCTACAAATATTTCAGTGAGATCGAAATCTGTATTGCTGCTTTTTTTATATACTGTTAATCATAGCCTGAGGTAATATTTATATTGTCATATAGTTTGCCGGAGGATCTGCAGCGACTTTAAATAATGTAGTTTTTGATATTGTAGAAGAGAAGAAATCTATAGGGCATATTAAGTTTTTCGTTCTTGTTTTTCGTTTTTGTTTATCATATGTCCATCTATCTGTCTGTCTGTATCGATAACTCGAGAACGCGCTTACTTAGAGAGCTGAAATTTTCCTTTTTTACGAAATTTTAGATTTAAGTTCGTAATTGAGACAAATGAAGTATGCTCAATGGATATGTGGCATCCGGTGGATATAATATATTACGTGGAGTATAAATTTTTAATGTGTACCACATGGACTTTTCCCAGAGAACTTAATACTTCGAGATAGTTCTTCAGAAATTTTCCGGAAAGATATAATTATTCGGATAACGACAGGAAACCGGTAAATCTCAGATATATAGAGTGATTTTTAAGGTATATAACGCGAACCACGTTATCGCCACATCAAGGAAGAACCTTGCTATGCAAGTCTCTTGCTATACAAATCTCTCTCAAGGCCATCCGTACGTGACGTACAGTCACATCCTGCCCGAGGTGTTCCTGTACAGGCAGATGGCGTCATCCTTGTGTCTTATACCGATGAACTCGGAATACCAGGCGACCTCTAGTTTCAATTTAGCCTTCCCACGGTATACGAATATCTGCCGTGGGCGACTCTACTTTCTTCGTAACTCGTGGGAACCACATGGAAAACATAGTTACTAATGAAGAGGGTGATGCCCCTCACAATTTACCAAAACCAAAGGCAGCTACCATGCCTCAAATAGTAGACGTAGAAGACGAACTGCTCATGAAACAGGACTTCGAAGGTCTGGAAGGAGATTATGCGAGAAGACTGCCCTCTATCTGATGAGGACGTCGAGCTGATCTCACCACCGGACAGTGAGAGTAAGAAGAATGCTGAAGAATTGGTCGTAATTCAACCCTCTATATCTGGCGAGGTGAAACCAGGTGATCCAACAGGAATCCAGAGCTACGCTAAAGACTCAAAAGGATCCACTGGGGGCTCAGAAGTATCTCATAAGGCTACAACAGGCCTCAAAATGGATTCAAAAGGCAAGTGTCGAAAGATGAGCGGAGCCGCTAAGAAATGGTTTCAATAGCTGGTGAAACACGGACACAGCCCATCTTAGGCCCGTGAGCTAGCTATGAAGCCAATGCAAGCGAAGGAGGCAGACAAAGGATCCAAATGGATTCGCTCCGAGGACTCTACCCCTAAACCTACACAGGTGAAGAGGATGAGGACTCAACAGGGTGAAGTAGCATTAAAAGTGGGTGAGAAAGCATCATGGGAAAATGCCAATCTAAGGGCTGTAGAAGAATGTGATCTTCCTCGTGCAACCTGGTTGGTTATTTCCCTGAAAGCACAGAGATGCCTGCTGCCGAGTTACTATGTTACGTAGCTGCCCAAAACTATGAGCTCACAGTAGCTGAGTGGAAGGTTTTAAGGAAGGTGACTAAAGGGGTTGTTTCATAAATCAATCTCTCCGTGGACCACTGCTCGGCGGAAAGGCTCAAGAGGTTAAACTTTAAGATTAAACTCCTTTTTGGACAGGTCCAGCTTAGACCAAAAGGAGACCTAAAGTTGCAAAAGTAGCAAGGTAGAACAGCAGAAGCCAACCCAAAGGCTGGGCGTCCAAGACCGAATTTAGGCCATCTGACCTAGCAGCTGCGTTCACCTTAACCTCGGGTATTAGTCTCAATAATAATACCGGAGCTCCTGAGAAAATGGAAGTGGCTGAGCCAGAGCCACCAAGGGCGATACCTCAAATGAGAACCCCAAGACGGGTTGAGAAAGTACCCACAACTACCGGTGGGCTTAACAGCCCGGTGATTGTGACACCTTTAACTCCAGAAGTGAGCAACAGGCTGACCAGAACTGCTGGGGGCAGGCAGTGATCAAATTAAAACCGTCAAGCAAAACCAGAGTATCCCCAAGCTTCTTTTTAAAAGGACCAAAACCCTTAAATGGAGACCAAGGGGTAAAAGCCGGGAATGGCTCGAAGAAGGGAACGAAAGAGAGTCCCAAAAAAGGAAGTTACTCTTAATGACTGAAAGCAGGAGTGATATTAAGATACTCCAAGTGAATCCTCACAGATGTGCTTAGCAGAAGATTTATTAGGTGGTATAGACATAGCACTCCTGCAAGAATCCTGGGTTCTTGGAAGCCAGGTGAAAGGGCTCCCGACTAAACAAGGTAAGTTTTATGTACGATAGGAACCATGACACCCCATGGGTGGCAATGCTTTTTAAACCTAATATTAACTTCCTTTTTATTACAGAACTGATCTCTCAGGACCTAGTGGCTGCCATAGTGGAGGTGATAACAGACAAAGGCAAGCACGAGGTGGTAATGGCCTCAGCCTACTCCCCGGGTAATACGGACCCACCTCCTCCAGAGGAAATTACAAAACTTCTGGATTTCTGCTAGAAAAGGAATAAATACTATATCATCGGGTGTGACGCGAATTGCCACCACATTGAATGGGAAAGCAGTGACACCAACAGACGAGGTGAGTACCTTTTTGACTATTTAGTTAAAAATAATATAGACATAGCTAATATAGGAAATGAACGAACATTCTGCAACATATTTCGCCAAGAGGTGCTGGACGTAACACTCTTCAATCCAAATATGGCGGATGCCATTGCAAGCTAGCATATCTCAAGCGAGGCCTCAATGTCGGACCATAACCATATCAGGTTCGATATTAAGGCTTCCCCTATGCAAAGGGACGAAATAAGAGTTCCTCGTCTCACTGATTGGAATTCCTACAGAGAATATATCAAAATGGGTCTAGAGGAGCTCGAAAACGGTCAAATTGAGAGCCGTATCGATCTAGATCGTACTTCCACCCATATGCATAGACTGATCATCTGCTCCTATGAACAAAGTTGTTTTGTTAAACGAAGGGAAACAACGCGAGCTGTGCCCTGCTGGAACAGTGAACTAGATAGATTAGAGTCAATTCTAGAAGGCACTTCAACAAGGCAAAAACCGCACGTGCTTGGAATGAATACAGGCGCGCCTTTATTGAGTACAATAAAGAGATCAGGAAATCCAAGAGAAGAACTTGGAGAAATCTCTGCGAGGGTAAGACTTCAAAAAGTTCTCTCTATGGCTCACACCAATAGTATCGGCCTTCTACAGAAAGTCGTTGGCAACTACACGAGTAGCCGGGAAGAAATGGTAAGTTTATTATTACAAACTCATTTTCACGATTCGAGAGTTATGAAAGATGACGACGAAGTCCCTCAAGAGCTAAGACTTCCAATAAGATTATAAGTATCTCTGGCAGAATCTTCACGCCAAGAAAAGTTAAATGGGCCGTCAACTCCTTTAAGCCATTCAAATCGCCTGGAGCTGATGGCATCTTTCCAGCCCTACTTTAACAAGGGCTAGAATAGGTACTGCCAAATCTCATTAAGACCTTTAGGGCAAGTTGTACTCAAGGGTATATACCAAGGACGTGGATGGAAGTTAAGGTAGCATTTATACCTACACGGGAGGGCGTTCACCTGCATTACCGAAATCCTACCATCGGATTAGTCTAACTGCATTTCTCCTCAAAACAATGGAAAGTGGTGGACCACTATATTAGGAGCGGTGCACTCAAGCGATCACCGCTGCACCCAAACCAACGTTCTTACCAAGCAGGAAAGTCTACCACAACTGCCATACATAGTCTTCTCCTAAAACTAGAAGAGGCAGTAGAGGATAAAAAGACTGCCCTATGTGCATTGCTAGACATGGAAAGAGCATTTGATAATACCTCTTTTAAAGCCATTGAGAATGCAGCTACCAAAAAAGGAATCGAACCTTCCTTGATGAAATGGATAAAACCTATGCTTGAAAGCCGGAGAATCACAGTTAACCTGGGGAAGGACTCTATTACAGTAGTGGCTGCCGAAGGACGTCCCCAAGGTGGAGCTCTGTCCACTATACTATGGTCGCTGGTTGTAGATGATCTCCTGCAGAAGCTATCCAACGCCAGCTATGGCAATCAGGGATATGCAGATGAGCTGGTCATTACAAATAGGGGCAAACATGATCAGATAATCTCTGGTCTATTGAAAAATGCTCTAAACATAGATTGCAACTTGTGCCAAACAACGGGACTTCGAGCCAGTCCTGGTAAAATGATAGTCGTTCCCTTCACGAGCAAAAGGATGCTTTATTTACGAGCACCATCTCTTGAGGGAACAGTAGTGGAATTCTTAAAGGAGGTCAAATATCTAGGTATTACCCTCGATAACAGACTAACCTGTAACTCTCCTTAAAAAGAGTACTAGATAAAGCTACAGTGGCAACATGGACATGCCACAGGCTTTTTGGCAAAACTTGGGGGTGTTAAACCAAAAATGACTCTGTGGTCATACATATCTATTATAAGACCCATGGTCACATACGCCTCACTCGTTTGGTGGGCACGAACAAAACAATAGACAGATCAAGCTAGTTTGCAAAACTACAACGGCTTGCATATCTAGGAGTAACCGCTGCTATGCGTACCTGCCCAACTGCAGCCCTAGAGGCTATGTTGGACCTACTACCCTTACATTTGCATGTCAGGGAGCAGGCCATACTTAGTGCAATTAGGCTACAAAGGGCAAACCTCCAAAGTACATATAATTTGGTTGGCCACTTGAAAGTCCTACAGGATTTCATAAAGGACTCGATGCCTAACCCAATTTCAGAAGCTATGACGAAACGCCATAACTTTGAAACACCATTTAAAGTGATCTTGGGGGACCGTCAACAGTGGCACACTGGGATCCAATCCTTTGAAAAGGGATCTCTTAAATGGTACACGGATGGGTCAAAAGCAGGCGTGAGCATATATGGGCAAAGGTGCCATCTCGCAAAGGCACTGGGGGCCTCACCAACCATTTTTCAGGCAAAAATACACCCCATAGAACTCTGCGCTCGCGAAATAATCCACAAGAATATGCATGGAGCAAAAATATACACAATATCAGACAGCCAAGCAGCACCTAAAGTGTTAAACTCGTTTACTTTTGAGTCTAAACTGGTTTAGGACTGTCTTGCTATCTTGGAGCAACTGGCCGGGACAAATAGGGTGACACTTATCTGGATACCAGGACATGAAGGCATTAATAGAAACGATATTGAGGACCGCTTTGCAAAGGAAGAAGCTAAATCTCCGTTTATTGGCCCTGATCCTGTCTTTGGACACTCAAAGAGTCACCTCTAAGCTCAGATCAGGCTTTGGGAGGACATAACTAAGAGGGAATACTGGGAAAATACCCAGGGGCTCGGACAACCGAAGAAGTTTATAAAGTATTCGCAATAGAGGGCAAAAGAATTCCTCACACGCAGCAGAAGGGAACTAAGGCTCATAACGGGCCTACTTACTGGGCGTTTCTCACTTAGATACGATCTTAAAAAGATGGGTAAAGTCGATAATGAGACCTGACGATTCTGTACGGAAGACGATGAATCCGCTGAACATGTCCTGTGTGACTCTGAAGCTCTGTGCCGCATAAGGTTAAGACATCTAGGAAAGGCATTTCCACTGCCAGAGGGTGTCGTAAAAATGGCCCGATAGAATATTATACACTTCATCAAAGAACTTACTTTCGAATGGGTGCCCTAGGTCATTTAAGGGTAATGTCACAAAAGATCTTATACGTCACGATGACAAGAAGAGAAGCAGGAATCCTGCCTGCATCCCCCATAATAATAATAAGATATTTCCAAGTTGCATTTGTAGTTACTTGTCTAAACCTGAAATTGGCAAGACCGAAATCCCCGGTCTCGTATTTTGAATAGCATACACAACTACTTACAGTAGGACGGATCGACCAAGATGTATTTTAAAGGGGCTAACATTAATTTATTTATATTAAAATTACCATTAATTTAGACTAAATTTGTTTTTAAGTTTTCATGTTACACTTGTATGTAATTCATCAAGCGCAAATTATTATTTTGTGTATTTAAACCCCTGGTTTGAAATATGGAAAAATGAAGGTTTGGAATTCGCGCTAACATTAAATTTTTAAAAACTCTTTGAGGAGCGATCAAAATTTATGAGGCTTTAAGGAAATTTTATGGGGATTATTCTCAAAAGAAAAGTGCTTTAAAGCAGGGACCGAAAATAATTGTTATTATTTTTCTTGTAAGCGAAAAAACTCTTCCATAAAGTTTTCTAGGAAGGGGTCAATGTACAGCACTTAGACTAGCTACCTTCGTTAAAATAAAAAAAATTTCGATCTTAATATATAAAACCAATCCTAACTGTTATTGTAAGACATATTTTTTATATTTCAATTTTACCTGTTAAAAAAAAATACTTATATTATTTTACAGCGATATAAAACTCTTTGCCAGAGTTTTACATATTTCGTCTATTATAAGAATTAAAAATGAGTTTCATTTTTTTCCTCAAAAAATAAAACTCATAATTCGAGTTTTATATTTTCCTCGTCTTATAACAGTTAAAAATGAGTTTTATTTTTTTCCTCAGGAAAAAAACTCATAGTTCGAGTTTCTTACTTTCCTCAGAAAATAAAACTTATCAATGGACGTTTTGTATTTGTTGTCATATATTTGTTACAAGATAAAATTTTTACAAAATTTTGAATAGCAAACGTACAAAGAACTTGCCCGATTGGTTCTATTTTTGAACTTAAATTTAGATTTTTGTTAAAAACGCCATTTACAGTGAAAAACCAAAGCTATGTATAGCAAAACCAAGAAGGGGTTTCCGATTCCAATTTTCCTTTCCCTAAGAACTTTATTCGGACAGGTTTAAAACTCATTTTTAACTGTTAAAATCTGAGAAAAATGAAAACCTCGAATTATCAGTTTCATTTTTTGGGAGAAAAAAATAAAAGTGAATTTTAAATGTTAAACCGAGAGAGAAATATAAAACTTAAGATAAGGCTGCTATTTAATCGGAAGAAAATAAAATTCTTTTTTAACTATTCCATTAGAAGATAAACTTTAAAATATCAATAACAAAGTGTTAAAACCAGGCTTTTAAAATATTTCTTGTAACTCTTTCGGTCCCTGCTTTAAAGTGTACGAATAGTCATCCATGACGGTGAACGGGATTGACAGACTTTAACATAAATTAATGAAGAAACGAAAGTGCAAGCAGTTGTGGATGAAGGTTGACAAGATAGGCCCAGTGGGAATCGGACTCGCGCACGAAGGGTTCCGTACCATCGTTCAAACTTTAACGCTATGTACTTTTTAATTATTTTTTCAAATGAGCGTAGGTGTCATGTGAAAAAAATAATGCTGTTATTTGAAAAAATAATAATAGAGCTGTCATTTGGAAAAAAAAAGCCTACTTATGATAATAATAATGAATGAGAATAAAACGAGGGAAAAAATCGCCGAAAAAATCAGGTTTCTTGTATGGGGGCTCAGTTTTCTTTTAAATTTAATTTAATTTTTATTATTTGTTGTTATAGCAGCAATAGAAATACGAAATGCGAAAATTTCAACTGTCTACCTATTACGGTTCATGAGATACAGTCTGGTGACGGACGGACGGACAGCGAAGTCTTAGTAATAGGGTTCCCGTTGTTACCAGCACATTCATCGAAGCTGTTACATTGAGGAAGTCTCGTTCGGAAATTCTGTCACATCCTCCATTTATTCTAGATTCACCACCGTATAATTTCTTTTATTCCCGAAATTAATAGAAAACAGAAAAATAATCAAGTAGAAATCAACTCAAGAAAAAAAATCAGCCGTTATGCAATAGTTTAAAAAAAGTATGCCTCGGTGTATAGGAAAAGGCTGGAACAGTGTTGGCATAGGATGGATTATTACTGAAGCAATAGTATATTTGGACCAATTTCTAAATTTTGGAATACGAGCTTTGTAGAAGTTAGTAAAGAAGTTTATTAAGAACAGAGATAGTACTTAATGATGCATAATGTCATATTTCGTTGGAAGAAAGAAAGATAATTTGTGCTGAGCCAATCATGCTTGGGCACATTAGCTTTAAATCGGATAAACCACCGTCATTTCTCTTGCCTCCGCTTCAAGTTAGGACAATTTTCTTCTCTGTCTTATAACATTATTACCATACTATTACATTTTCAACCACATATTTAGGAGTTTATTAGGGTTCTTTGAGGCTTTTTGGACTCCGATTTGATTTTAACCAAAGAAAAAATCCACATTTTCTAAACATATATATTTCATTTATTTCTCTGCATATCATACAATTGTTTCTCTTGATTAAATCTTAACAGTAATTTATCAACTCCCCTCTTCAGCAGACTTGTAATGCATAAATCTCAAAAATAATTTAATTTTACCAGAAATTTACCAAGTGGGTATTTTTCTCATCAATTACAATAGCAACATTTTTCATTCTGTGACACTTCCACTATTAAATGTGGTGGTGGGTGTTTTAAGGGATTATTCCTTCCAAAATACATGCCTTTCCGTTTATTCAGATTAAATCGTGGCAAGGCTATTTTTTGATAGATTTATACATAGATACAAGCACACAAAGAAGCAAAATATTTACTTTTCGCTATCTCTAGGTGTATATGTAAATATATATATGTACTGAGTCTAATATATCATTTTTCTGCTTAGTTCATTAATCTCCGACTGTATCTTGTGTTCATTTTTTACATTTGAATTTCAATTTGATATTTTTTGTTTATTGCCATTTTGAGTGTGTTTTTGTGATGTTTATTAATTATATGATTTGTTTCTAGAATTACATGTTCGAGTTGTTGTAAAAAAAAAATCTGTTACGTTTCCCTGTTATGATAATCCAAATTTTAACGGAAAAACCATATAAAAATTATGTTTTTATTATAAGTTAATAATTCTATCACAAAAATATATCGGAAACTGCATTAAAATTTTCTTAATTCTTAACGGTTGGATTCAAACTATGTTCGGAGAAAATTTTTCAAATATTGGTCTATTGGCATGGATATATTATATACTATTGTAATTCAATGATTTTATATACAAAATAACAGAAATATTAGAAATTTCATCAGCCATGCAGCTATTAATCGACAAATTTAGTTCTGGCTCTCCTTGATTTATTAGTTTCGGTTACACTTCATATAATACAATTGCAGTTCTTTACTTTCTCACAGTTGTGTTCAAAACAGTAAAGTCCAATAAACATATCTATCTTTTTTTTCTGTATATGAATACATAGTTATGACATTTAACAACATTAGTACTGGTTTTTTCAACATATATCCAATAACAAGAGATTTTTTTTATTTTTGTCGATAACGCAGGACTTTTACGACATTAATGATATGTTTAGTTTGTATTGCTATAACATTTAACATATATTCCCTTTTATGACACATACTTTATATTTGTTTATAAAATATCGATACTTTTTAATGCAAATATTATCTGGCTCTTTAGTTATTTCTGAGAATTTACAAAAAATAAATTTGAATAAACACAACTCAAATATTTCCTAAGTTTCTGTTTTAATACTTAATTTTATGTTTAAAACAAAAACGTATAAAATGCCACGATTAATTTTAATTATTTACAAACAATAGGTGTTTCACAATTCTTTGAATTTACATTTTATAATTGTACTAATAGTTAATGAGAAATAACATGTTTAACATAAATTTAAATAATAAATCGCTTGTTTGTAGTCCATAGCATCTATTTGCGTATTAATTAATTTTGTTAAAATAAACAAAAAAAAACTCAAAGAAAATGAAAATATAAAAAACTGAAGGGGATTCTGGGATCTACTTTAATCATTTGTGATATAAAAAGAAAATCTAACGTGAAATATATCTGATCTAAATTAATATGATTATATCGGAACAGTTTATTTTTATATCGTGTGCATAAATTTGGAAACTACATACGGGAAATAGCGGTGGACTAGGAAGATGCTTGCGGTATCATACTGAAGACATTATGAAATATATTATATCTCCGCGCAACCTTTTTGGATTTGGCTTTGGTTTCTTTAACTGTAAAATTCCATCCACCCTTTCAAATAACCTTATTATATGTATTTTTTTTCTTTTATTTATTTTCTTTTAAAGCAAATGGGAAAGAGTCAAGATCCTATTATTATCCAGGTAAATTAAAACTTTTTTACGTATGATTCTTTCGAATGGTTAGGTGGATTGTCTAATCTCAAGATCACCGAGGTTTTGAGCAATTCTTCGTAGACTAACTTGAATTGTATTTTGAAAGTGAATATCTATTCTTTGAACGTGATATCTCGCTATTTACTTTCGGCTGCGATAGGCACTTTTACATTAATATCGCAGACTTACAAGCATGACCTACTATAACTCACAACGTTATTTCGTCGCTCCTTAGTAATGTTATACAACAAAAGATGAGAAATATCAAGTGCGGTCATAAAATATGTACATTACAATAACCTGCAATGAATTTTTAGTTAGAAAGTCTGTTGTCAGCATTATATATACATCAATAGTACTTGAAACTTCAAAACATCACATCTTGACCGACGACGACTTAAAAACAATTTGATCTTAATTAAAAATTTTAAAGTGAATATTTTGAAACAGATGATACTTTTATTAAATGAAATATAAATTTGATTGAAGTTAACAATACCTTTGCTGAAGCTCGAGTAAGGAAAGGAAAGAAATTTTAGATTCGGTCTGCTTTCCAAAGGAACCTCAAGATCCGCTGCTCCTTAGGTCAGGTTAGGTAAATAAAACTAGCCTGCATCACTAAGGCCTCTAGTGGGTACATTGTGCACCAAGGCCCCATGGGATAACATTTTCAAGCCGTCAATTCTGCTTCCCTTGGGGAACTCAAGACATCTCTAAGACTCTCTACATATATTCATCCTGCTTCTCTCAGAAAACTCAGGATACATCTAAATTCCTTGTTTTGCAGTTCCCCCAGACTTGAAAAGAAGTAGCTACCCAGTAGGCCTACTTCCTTTATTCATCAGAGCGGGGCATTCCGAAAGCATATGCTGGACGGATTCAATTCCCTCCGAGTCCTTACAGCTCCTGCAAAAATCGTTCGCTGCTATCCCCAGTCTTCTAGCATGGTCACCTATATCTCAGTGACCGAGACGACCCCAACTAGAGTCCTGGTGTTTGTTCTGCTGCCATTAAGCAGCTCCCTTTTCCTTTTCCTGTCATATGCAGGCCACAATTGCCTCGTAATACGGCAGGTATCCCTGTTGGTCCACCGTATGCTTTCCTTCTGATAGGCGCCCCTGATGACTTGCTCCTTGATTTCTCCGATTGGGATCCGCACAAAGGCTACGGCTACGGAGCTATCCAATTCAGAGCCTTTTTTGGACATCTAATCAACCATATCATTGCCTGAGATATTCTTATGGCCAGGTGCCCAGCATAGGATCACCTTGTGCCTGGTAGCCAATACCTCAAGGCTAGTCTTGCATAACTGCACCAATTTTGATTTTACCAGCACAGAATCCAGCGCCTTGATGGCTACCTGGCTATCAGTATATTTGCATATATGCTGTGAGGGCTCTCTACACATAGATACCAATGTTGCCGCCTGATAAATCGCTACGAGTTCTGCCTGAAAAACAGTGCATTTGTCAGATAGTCTATAAGACTCGTGCCACTGTAGATCTCTGAAACACTCCAGCCCCTGTGTCTGCACGCGTGGTGGGCATCATTGCATTGACACCCCCACCAAAAGTCAAGATTGGTACTTGGTAGTTTGATTCTTCCATTTAATAACTACAGTTCATCTTCTGGAGTATATTGGAGTGTCCAATACTCCTCTCCATCCACCAACCCTCTGCCCTCAGCCTGACACCACTAATTACTGCTACACTTCTGCAATAGAGGCTTAGCGGCAGTAAGTCAAGCATGACCTACAGTGCTGCCGTGGGGGTGGTGCGCAAACACCCAGTTATTCTCATACAAGTAGCTCTCTGGATTTTTATCAGCACCTCCAGGTTACATTTCCTCGTCAGTGCCGTCCACCAGACCGTGGAGCCGTAGCAGAGGATGGGCTGCGCTGCTTACTTTGAGGTTCATACAGATCTGAGAAAAGGTATCTACCGAGTAGCTCGACACACTTGTTTATCAGGGCAGGGCACTCGCAGAAAATTGTTTGGGCTAATCGGATTTCCCATGCAGCCCCTGCAGAAATCGTTTGCAATAATTCCCAGAGTACTAGCATGTTTTTTTTTTTATTGATGAACCCAAAGTTCAGGGGATACCCTATAATGCCGTAGCACAGAATGGGCAGGAAAGGAAGAAGTGGTAGGGAATTGGGGATTATTGGGTTGAGGCAAGAATGTGAAGGTGTAGATTCCACTGGAATTTTTGCGGCCCACAGCTAAGGGGCAAAATAGATGATGGGAAACTGTTAAACATTCGTACCGTCCTGCTTATGAAGGATTCGCGGAATTTCTCGGTATGGCCAAATTTAACTTCAAGCGTTTGAGGGTGAGCTCGGGTTATAGCTCGTGTAGTCCACATAGAAGGAATTCTACAAGGGATCAGGCTGGAGATTTCGTCAGAGCAATAGGCATTGAAGTAGCGATAAAAGAAATTGACATCCGACATTATGCCGTTGCTCTAGGGAAGCAATTGTTGCTATTAATATGTCATCGCCAATAAGGCTTTGTTTTAGACTTTGTCTAACGCGGGAAATGCAGTACGTCCAGCTCCTGCCCAAATATGGCCTGATATGAGATCTGCAGATTTGCTCCAAGTCCGATGGAGTAAAATATTTCTTTCATCTTTATGAGAAGCTCAGGCATTTTATAGCGTGTTTGGCAATACTAAAAGTGTGATCAGCTCAACTAAGATTGTTGGATATTTCAATGCCTAAGATGTTAAGAGGTGGAAAGTTCGAGGTATCTTCTCCATCGACGAAAATTGGTTAAGCGGCAGGTTTAGCGTAGAGGTTCAGCTAAAGAAGAGGCGTAGCACTTGATTACCAGGGGCGAAATACCATCAGGCCTAGCAGCCTTAGGCACATTGAGACTTACGAGCACTTTGAAAACCTCGGAAATGCAACGGTCTTTGACTGTAGTTATATGTCGATAAAAAAGGAGAAGCTTGCTAAAAAGGTGGTAAGAAAGACTTCGAAGCAAACTTAGCTGGAAACAAATTGGCTTTGTCCAATGATTCAGTGTAGACATCCCCGTCGTTAATTATGGGCGGTACTAAAGAACTGGTGAAATTGGCCTTGACTATTTTAACAAGAGACCAGGAACTCTTAGTACTCTTTGGATTATTCAAGATTTTCTGTCTTATGCCTTGGTCGAATTGAAGCTTCGCTCGCTGAATAGTAGACTTACAGGTGTTGCGTGCCTTTCTATATCTGTCTCACTTCCGCTGAATCACACACTGTATATGCCTGAAATGCAGCTTCCTTATCAATTATGGCAGCATAACAATCATGATAAATCAAGATGTATGGTTAGGTTTAAAATTTTTGTGCGGAATGCAGCTGCGCTTCCTGAACCATAAGATGTTTATAATGGTTTGAGATCAGCACTCAAAATCCCTCGAGGAAAACACTCAGAGCAGAAGCCAATCAGCTCGATCATAGTGCCGCACCAGTCGCTTTTTACGAAGGTGACTGCTGGGTTTCAGTGATGTTATGAAGAATCGAGCCGAAACGAGAAAATGATCCGAGCTGCCAAGAGGATATGACACTGATGTTGAGTTTTTGTCAGGATGAGATGTCAGAAACAGATCTAGTACATTAGTACTATGTACAATTATATCAGGCAAACTTTGAACTTTTAACTAACTAATCCATTTTGCTCCCACTGAGCAGTTTATTTGGAAAGACTCGTTTGAGCGTTTAAATTATAAAGGCGCAAATGTCTACCAGAATTTTCGGCGGATATTTCTGAATTGATTGCAACGTCATATTATTCATTTCTGTGCAAATTCTACAACTATCGCAATAAATAATGCTTGTTCCCAGAAAATGGTTAATTGATAAATGTTACTAATAAGTGAAATAGGTAAAGTCTAACTTTATACAGCAAAAATTGCAATACTTCAGGCAAAATTCAATATCTCATTCATTTTGCCCATTGTTTGAAGTTTCTTGGTGATAGTTAAATATATAAAAAATTCTTAATTCGTTTTTATAAAAAGCATTATTCTGTCTTGCAGAAATTTCTCAAAGATTTTAGATGCTCTTAAGATCACAAATATTTCATTTCATTTCATTTATTAGGAAACACAATTAATATTTCAAATTTTTTTTATATGCATAGCAGTTCCAGAAAAAATATTAACAAAAAAATAAAAACTGAATTCTAAATAACAAAAAGGTACGTAGGTAATAAAAAAAATAGTTTTAAAAAACTTAATAATAAGAAATAGAAAGAGAATAATAAATTGAACTAGTCTAATAAACCAAATAAGGAAAATAAGGCTAAAGACAATTTTCAAAAGAGAAGGAAAAAAAGATAGAAAAGGAAATTATTATAATGAATAATAATAAAAAATAAATCAATAAGAGAAGAAAATGAGAATAATTATAGAAAGATTAAAATAAAATAAAGAAGTTTTGTAGTGCTTAGCTGCAAGTGAGGACTTTTTGTTTTAACATTAAGCATGTCTGAATGAATAGAAGTCTTAATATGAATGGAAAAAGCATTTCAAAGTTTTGTGAAATATGCGCGCTAAGTATATTTTTCCCCCAATAATATTTTGTGAACATTATGTAGTTACATGTTATGTGTAGGTAAACTTACAAATTGCGGCAATGGGTCCTGGTACTAAGAAACTCCGACTATACGCTGAGCTGTGTGAGATGAATTAATTTTCCCGTAATTCAATAGTGGCAATTTAATTGTTCTCTGAGGTTTCACTTACATTTATATTCAGTTTTAGTTTTACTTTGATCCAAGCCATAGGGTCTATATTTAGGAATTATATATTGAAGCTCACATATAGGAGCTCGAAGCTTCAATGCAAGTATAAACGAAGTGACAATCATGCATCACCATAAGAATTAATTAATGTGTTCGGTAAGGTAAATAAATTTATAAAAACAGCCTTGCATCAGTTCAGCTTCCAATTGATTCAATTCCGTACAAACTCCATACAAATTAAATACGATTTCCCTTGTGATATGATACTCTTCTTTTAAGGAAAGATTTGAATTAAAAGATAGGTTTATCCGCATTACATATAAATATTTGTTTTTTTTTTTTTTTTTTAATAAATATTTACAAAAAACTCAATCGATTTTGAAGAAAAACCGACTTAACTTAAAATATAAACAAGTAAAATAGCTAAAATTGGTTTAAGACCAAGATGAATGGCCGCTTGTAATTTCTTTTTTGATGTGGTTTTTCGCATATATCTCGGGAACTGTTCGTTGGAAGGCAAAAATGATTATAATAATTTTCATAGGATTTCATATTCTAAAGAACTTTTGAGTACAATAGAAACGCCTAGGACTGATAATTTTCACAGTACATATAACAAACCCAAATTTTTTATGGCAATACCCGATCTAGTCCATTTCTGAAACTTAATTTATTGTTGCTATGAAAATGTATCATGCGTCAAATTTCAGCCCTCTATATAGACGCCTTCACAGTCAGAGTGCAAATATATAGTGCAGAACGGAATTTTTGTATGGCAACCTTATGAAGGAGTTTTAAACTTAAATTCACT
Source organism: Dioctria rufipes (assembly GCA_963924295.1). NCBI lineage: Eukaryota > Metazoa > Arthropoda > Insecta > Diptera > Asilidae > Dioctria > Dioctria rufipes. The sequence goes on along the minus strand of OZ002741.1, from coordinate 158,355,382 downwards.
GTTTTTTTTTAAAAAGCGCGTGTGCAAAGTTTCAACACCCTATGTGAACGCGCTCTCAAGTTATCGTGAGGACGGACAGACGGATAGACGGACGGACAGACGGACAGACGGACGGACATAAAAAATCAAAATAACTTTTAAAATTATGCTTGGGTGTCCAATTCATTTTGCTGTTTGTCAAATTGTTGATAACAATTTTTTTAATGAATAAATTCCTTTCACTTTACTATATTAGTGTGAGTTCAACAGTTCTAAGCATTTCTAAATATTCAACCACAAAAATAAGAATAGGTTTTGAATTGGATAACCAGCAACTCTCCAATCAAATAATAATCTACTTCTAGTTCTAAATTTGCCCTGTACTTCTCACCTACTTATCGTACGAAAAATTTAGTAGATTTACAGTAAGCACAGTTACATTTTCTTGAGCAAAATATTGCGAGACTAGAAAGACTTACGCAGGAGAACTAAAGGAAATTAATACATAAGCTCGTCATAATGCATATTTCCATGTTGCTTAACTCATAATTTAGCAGCTCTTTAAAGGTTGGCACTACATTAGTCCAATGGTTGACGTCAGAAAAACCTGACAAGCTAACTCCATTTAATATTTCTTTGTTAAGATGAAAATATAAATTAATTAGCTTTATATCGCAATATGTTTATACTGTCATCGCAACCCTAGTTTCCAATGCATTTCAAGTTTTAATGAATACAATAGTTTTACAACCAAAATCTTCGAAAGTTATTATTATAAAAGCTTGCTGATCTTTCATTGTCCTCATCAGATATATCGATTTTTAAAGCGAAATGAAGATTTAAAATAAAATTTGCAATAACGTTAAAGACAACTGAAACAACAATTAACAGTAAAAAATAAAAGTACTAACTGTGGCTAAGATTTGAAGCCAATAGTTTTGTTCGTGTCTTCAGTAGAAAGAAAATCTTTGAATATAATAGAATATTTTGTGTACAAGCAAGCGATATGTGTAAATCCACTTTGATAAACTATAAAATAATAAAATAATACAAATTACTAATGGTGAGTATTAATTAAAATAATTAAGGATAATAATAAAAATTTCCTTTCATATTAATTGAAAACTAATATAATACTCTTTCTATTGTATTCCTTTTAGATAAGTTACAATATGAAGATGAAAGTCTAGTATATATTTTTAAAAGTTAATTTCTGAAGTATATATTTTGTTTACGTTAATACCTATGTTTTATATAATTTAATATATAATTATATATTGTATACTTACACTTTTAGTATTCTTAATTTATGTGTATAATATACGTTAGTTAATAATAGACAGCGTAGCATAGGAAGACGTCAATACCTGCATAAGACATTGTAGCTATTTAAATAAATTAAATTAATAAATTATTTGTTTTGTTTAGTTTTTCTTTTATAAGTTTTATTATAAGTAACATTGTGTGTTTTTAAACTTTTTTTTTATTTTGTTATGTTTTTTTCTTGTAAAAATGTTTGTACAAAACGCAACTATACTTCTGTTTACCTTCTTTATATTATTATATCGGCGATATTTCATAAAAAAAATCGGCGGTTTTGTGGTTAAACGAAAAAGGATTTTGAACACAAATAATATAATGCAAGTCATAAAGTGTCCAAAAAATAAATATTTATGCTCGTGATCATCTTACTTATATTTTTTCCGTAGATATTCAGATCCGTATTATTAGAATCAGTCTATTTAGTTAAGAATCACATAGGAGTATCAATTTTAATGAAATAACCGTATCGGTTACATTAATTTTTGTTTAAAAATTAAGTAAAATGAGGTCTTAGTATAGTTATCATTAACCCTAGGCAGACGGGCAAAACGATTAATCATTCACTCGTAATTTGAATTTTCGAAAATCGCTTTTCCTTTGAATTTATTTTAGTGATTAAAAATCTGCTGTTAATTACATATAAAAATTAGCAGGAAATTCATTTTAATTCACAAAATCTTGGGCAACTAGATTTTTGAAAAATTTAATTACGAATGAATGACCATTGAATTTGTCCGTCTGCTTACGATATTATCACCCCTGCTGGCTCCGGGTAATTGGATTTTTTTTTTCAAGAATACATTTATGGATAAAAAATTTTCATGTATGTGTGTCATTTATTTTTTAATTTTATACATGGCTAGGAAAATCAATGCTCACTTTGCATTATGCTGTAAATTAAACTCTCAAAATTTGGAATATATTCAACACAATTATTGATACAGGATTTTCATGGTGGAAGTGAAATATTCGAAAGTTGAAAATAATATATTTTAGTGGGGCAGGTTACTTTTAAAATTGATGTATCGAGTGGAACTAATTTCGAAAGGCAATTTGAGGGACTATTTGGAATATTTCGATCATTAATTAATAGGCGTTGGAAACTCAATATCATTTGGGTGAAATAGAATTGGCTGAAAATAGCAATGACGCAACAAACGATATTAATAATAGAAGAAGAAGAATGAAGAAATTTTCACATTTAAAGGAATTACTGACCACAAATTGGTATAAGTAATAAGCTTACACATGCGCTAAGTATTAAGCAAATGTCAAAAACGTAAAACAGTAAGTTTACTGTTATTGATGTAAAAAGGGACACTTGGCAGACAGTTGCAACTTTTCTTCTAATTCAAGGTCTACATTGAAATTAGTATAATTACAATCTCAACATAAAGTGACTGCAAATTTCGAGACAGCATCTGGAAATGTTAAAATGGAAACTATGGTAGATTCTGGCTGCTCTGTTTCCTTAATATTGGACTCTATGCGGATTTCTTTCTAAGGCAAAAGTATCAAGACGGTGTGAATTATTCGGGACTATTATGTACATTTTTGATGTTATAAATAGTACGATTAATTTTACAACTTACTGGTTTCCCGACAATGAATTATACAATTAATGATGCTAGAAATGTATGGCATTTTAACAACTTGCTGGTAAACCTAGTGGAATTTTACATTATATTCTAGAATAGTATAAACCAAGAACAAGATGATATTTGTAGTTTTTTATGAGGTATGTAAAATTATCCTATTCTAAATTTACCAATGCACAGGAAGGTGTAAATTTTTTCAAGAATATTTTAAGGCATTCAGACTAAGAGTTCTTTCGAAGTATAGAAGTTGTGCATTTATATCGAAAGCATTTGCTTCATTTTGTCTCTATAATAACAGCAAATATGTTCTGATAGCAGGTTTAAAGAATTATAAAATAAAATTTCAGCTGAATTGGTTGATTAGAAGAAGCGATTAGAGTGGGCTAATATAGCACAATAGAATTTGCCATTAGTTATACAATAAATCGATCTACATGAAAAAGTTCTAATACAAAGGAAAAGGTAAATAGTTTGAATTATTCAAAAGAACAATGTTGGATGAAATATTGAAGAGAGTAAACATTTAAGTGCTATTATAAAACGTATATTAGAAATAAATAATAATCTATAATAGACTATAATTCATTGAAAATAATTTCAATGAATTTACAAAATGCATTGAGATGCAGCATATATAATCGAAATTCTTTGGTAGGCAAACAGAGATAACCATACTGATGAGACCTCTCTGATCGCTGGGTCGATAAGTTCGAAATAAATAATAGAAGTACAAGAATATAATTTATGATAGAAGATTCTAAAACTATATTCGGCTGGCGGTCTTGTTTATATTATCTAATATAGAGACATTTGGTGATTATAAAGGCTTTAGGTAACGACAGACATGTTACTGAATCTCTTGAAAGCTTCCAAAATATTAAAAAAGGGTATATTTATTTAAAACTTCATTTTTGTGGCTTCAATTGGTAAGCGCGCTCACTACCAGGGATCATGGATTCGAATCCCACCTAGGCACAGTCCAGCGTATTTTCCTCCTACCTTGTTTCCTTTCGACTGTTATATCTTTATATAGTTAAATGGAAATTTATAAAGTAAAACATTCATGATGTTTTGTTTTGCTTTTGTCAATATAACAATATTATACTAATATTATTTAATGCGAATGTTTTGTAAAAAAGCAGTATTGGTAAGATTTAAGTTTATAGTGGGTTGAGTGGTCTTTGCACTGCAGCTTATTTTGCATTGTTTCCTTTATAGTTCATCCAATAATCCAATGTGCTATGATCTCGCATTCATATAAGATTTATTCCGATGTATCATCTTCTTTAAAATATACCCTATGTTATGCCTATCCGATTCACGTGTTTATTAAGTTGTCAGTGTCCGGTTAAGACTCCTGTAATCATTCTCAGTTAATTCTTAGGTAGCCTTAAAAGTTCTAGGTTCATCCTTGGTGAAGATCCTTTATTGAATCTTTTGGCTTGTCTGTAACCTAGCACTGGAGTCTATCTCCAGTCTATTTGGTTGTGGATGTAGTTTTGTGTTATAAGTTTAATGGTATTATAGCAGATTCCGCGAAATGGTTCCGATCCTATGGGGGTCATGAACTATGTTTCCATGAGCCTGGATTGAGTTAGGATTGAGTTAGCGTTAAATTTTGTTGACTGAGTTAACTCGATGCTGTTTCCATGAACGGCTTGAGTTGAGTTGACAGATAAAATATTTCATACAAAGTAGCTAGATTTGTGTTGGATAAAACACCCATTCCGAACTATTCTAACTAATACATACACAAAATCCAACTCAACTCGACTGGTTTCGTGGAGTTAATATGGATTGAACGAAACTCAACTCAATTCTCGTTTCCGTGAGCATTAATTCGGGTCCAATTCGGATTGAAGTCTGCATGGAAACATAGTAATGGATACTCCTGTTTTGGCCAGTGTGTCTGCATTATCGTTCCTATAAATTCCTGAGTCACCTGGCACCCACTGAAGTGCTACGTGGTTCTTTGTGTAAGGGTTTTTTAATGTTTGTGATGAGATAGCTTTCAGTGCCGCTTGGCTAAGTATAGATATATTTTTTTTTTGTTAATGCAGGAGCGGTTGAGGTTTTTTGATATGCACATCTTGTGATGGGACATATCTCTGCTGTAGTGTTAGTAACTTAATTAAGCTATAATGCATAACAACGTTAGAAAACTATTAATACGTGTTAGGTATTTGAGGTAAAATTAAATCTATAACTATGAAGTCACTTTGGAAATAATTAATAATATTAATTAGTATTAATAAGATGAGGTCTACTTAATGTAAGGATGGCCAAATTGTAGTAATTAAAATTACTATTTAAAAAAGTAATCGGTAATATTTGAGATGCCACTGTAAAAAAAAGAATTTTTAACGCAATATTTGCGCCCCATTGCATAAACGGAATCCATTTGTTCATTTCCATGTCTGAGTGTTCTAAAATTGTTATAATCTGTATATATATTAAGTATATATATCATATAGTCAATGATATCTATATACGAGCATTTTTATTTACATTTTCAGTGATTGTCATTACACGACACGAAGCGCATAACGCCACCGATGACCCAGTTCTTGATGATCAGTGATGTCACAAAAAAAATATGGTATTTTATTTAAAAGCCGAAAGAGAATACACTAAAACTCTATTACTTTCATAGAGGATTGAAATAAGCAGATGAAATTTGAATTTTAAATACTGGATTCCGCCTATTTTTAACATTATTTCATGTGATCTAACTGAGTATACACCAATGTTTTAAAGCATATGGATTTTCTCTTATATATATGATCTTAAAAATATTTCCACATATACTTTTATCTCTCTAAAAATAATTTTAATTTTATATTCAATTATTTGGTAGATGAGTTATTTTATTTAATGTGAGCAACCATATGAAGGACAGTTTTCCATATTAGATCTATAGCTTCCTATTTCAGGTCTAACCAATCGCACATTGTAGCACGGACAGCAGCCTGTAGAAGTCCATATTCAAATAGAATTTCATCGCTACATGTAGTCTGAACGACAGAAGAAAATAATGCATAAATTTTCCGGTGCACATCATCGGATTTGTAATGTGTAATTTAATAAAAAACAAGTAAAAAGGCCAGAATTCATCTAAGACAAATACTTATGACACCCGATGTGAATGCACATACGAAATTTCGTATCTTTATAACCAATTTTAAAGGATTTCATATTCTGAAGAACTTTTCAGGACATCAAAACCATATAGGACGTATTGTTTTCACAGTATACGTGAAATCCTAAATTTTTATATATCAACACCAAGAAGGGATTACCCGATTTAGTACATTTTTGAAATTATATTTACTATTTTTATGAGAAGACTTTGTAAAAAATTTCATCTCTCGACGTTGACGCGTTCTCAAGTTGTGTCGAAATATGTAGTGAAAAACGAAATTATTGTATGGCAGCCCTACGAAGGACTTACTCCATTTGTTCCATTTTTGAACTTAATTTTGCGTTTTTTTTTTTTTTTTAATAGCCATATGCAAAATTTCTACTCTCTAGGTACACGTGTTCTGGAGTTATCGTGAGGATGGACGGACGGACGTACATGCAAAAATCAAAATAACTGTTAATTTTGTGCATGGGTGTCTAATCCATTTTATTCTACCATTATTATTTCGAGGTGTTACAAACGGAATGACAAATTTAGTACACCCTATAGATTTCATCTAGGGTATAAAAAACTGTATCTATATGTTTTCCAAACAATTGGTCGTTCAGTATGTTTACATAAATTAGCCATGTACTTTATTTTCTCTGAGGATTGCATTTAATGCAGATGTGGCATTAGTTTATTCGCCTGGTAAACACTTTATGACTTGCAGAAAATAAATGCGCAAGTAATACTAGCAATAATATTAAATATAAATTTAGAATAACACTGGATTAAAGAGCGAATTTTTAAACTTATCTTTGAAGATAACATTAGAAATAAATACATTTGTGATATAAACAGAATTCTATTTATTCGTTTTTAATTTTTCAATAATTAACTAACAATCTGAACGAAAAAATTCCTGTTTCTTTATTTTAAAACTTATCATAAGTAATAAGTGAGTACTAAAATTTAAATTTAAAATATTGTTTAATCTATAAATCAATTGAATAATATACATATAATAATTATATACAAAATTTACAACGAACAACATTTACATAATTTACGTTTTTCAGTTATAAAATGTCTACCTTCAAATAGGCCCCGTAAAAATTTTTTTTTTTTTTTACTTTACTAATAGAAACAGGATATAAACTCACAAAAGAATACAAACTGTTATTTAACTGAAAATCGTCGCTGTATAAAACGAAAGCATTAATTATATATTACCTAACCTAAATCTATGTATGTTTACTAAACTATCTTAATTTTACGTAAAAATGTCTTTCTTTACAAGTGTATGATATTAATTAAAGATTAAATTTGTTTTAGTGAAAACAACATTTAAAGCTGGATTTGTAGCCAGTAGAATTTTTGTTGTTTGTTTGTCTGTTTTTTTGTTGCAATACATATATTCTTAGGTTTATGTTACTCGTACATTAGATATTTATATAATAATTACTACGTCCCAAATTTTAGTTCTTTGTTTTAGTCGTATTTTAACATTGTCGTAGTTTTCACATCTTCATTTACATATAACGAAAAGGATATACAAAATCGTAATATCTAAAATTTAAGTCATCCCAGACTTAAGTGTGAACAGGAATATAATCACCGCTGCCTTTGTTAAATGTATCCCTTTTAATTTTCTATTCAGTCTGATTATTAAAAATCCTGTACACTATTAGATGTGGGATTTTGCATTTCTCTCATGCCCTATTCCAAAAAATAAATACCACCTACTACCTCATGTTGTCTACAATTCCTATAAACAATCACCCCAGTTCAATATCATGAGTCAAATATACTTTACAAAAATACATATTTTTTCCTAAAAATCAAACTATGCAGGAAATTCCCATCCAAGTTAGTAGATAGGTGTCAGACATGACAATTACAGTATAAAAATTAGAAATTTAGAGGTAAATAAATGATGTAAAAAATTGACTTTTTTTTTTTTTTTAATTTAATAATTTCACTTAAAATTAATCTTTTTGATTGTTTTTTGGGTTAAGCTTCATAAGTTGCCTTAACTGCAAAGGTTTGTTTATGTGTTCATTTTTTATTTTTGAATTTTTTTATGCATACACTTTAGTAATTATTTATTGAAAATTATACGAATTATTTGGTTCCCGTGTAAGTTTTGTTATTTCAATGTATGTAGTATAGATTCTCTTCTGAATAATCCTATTAGGAGTGGTTATTTATTTCAACAATTATTTTCATTGATTTTTTTTTATAAAATTTAACTTTTATTCATTTGTGTCAAACACGGAAACATTTACTTCAATTTGCTACTGTTATCTTTATTTGTTATTTTTTAGTTGTAAATATGGCATATGTATGTATGTAAATATAGATTACAACAACAATGGATTCTGTTTTTTGTTTTATATTCTATAATATTTTTTCAAATAGGTTAAAAAAATTTGTCTATATCCAATTTTAGTGTAACAAATATTTCTCTATTTAAATTATTTTGGTTTTGTAGATTTCAGCACACAGGTAGGTACTCCTAAAAGCTATCAAGGTTGTGGATATTTTATTTAAATTTTTTATTGTTTTTTTTTTTTTTTATATTTTGCGATAAGGTAAATGAAAGATAGATCTTTAAAATCATTTAAATCATTATGATTGAACGAAATCAAACCAATGCTCTTTTATACACATACCGAAAATTTATATGATAGTATCTAACTGGGATATGGGACAGATTTTGTGATTTCGTTTAGTACGAAAAATCTTTTTTGTAAATTTAAAAAGATATCAAATTCGAAGAAGTTAGTTTCTGTGTATGTGTGCGTCTATATTATGAATAAATGCATTTAAACTGCTTAGGGAAATACAGTGTCAGTATTAAATTTCTGATCAGATAAGTAAAATATCTGTCCATGTATTTCGATAGAAGGTAAGTTTTCCACAACGCAGAGCCCAAACTGAAGGGACGAAATATTTTATTATTATCATTACTCTTTTCAACTGATTTGAATTCAACTTTATAAAAGAAAAGAAAATTTTCGCCCAATAAATCTGCTTATATTCTAAAGCTCAACGCAATTTCTAATGAATGGTCGATAATAATTACTGAAGTAATAAAGTTATCTGCAACTAGTGCATAGATACACAATAATAAGTATAGGTCCGCCCCAATTCAAGTAGATATTTTGTTATGAGAGTTACTAATTTCCCACCTATTTGTTTTACGTATTTTGAAATTTGATAAAAGCAGTCCGATCACATCAGGTACTTTTTCATATAATTCAAGATAAACCTACCTACAAATAAAATCAATCGATAACTAAATTTTTAAACCGATCTGTAAGTTTTAATACTATGCTGGATGTTATGATAGGTTGCAGAAATATTCAAGCTTTTGCTAAATATGAAGAATACTGTCTGTACTAAAGTCTATGAAAGTTAAAAATCTCACCTGTGATTTGTTTGTTTTGGAAAGCAACTATATTTTGTGATCAGCTGATGAAACTGCGATGCAAAGTATCACAATTTTCTTTGAAATTATATAATTAAAATTAATTTATAATTCTAATGAATCGTCGAATAGAAAACTGCAAAAGAAAGATCGCAAAACAATTGGCTATCTAAGTATGCAGTCATCCATAAATATTTACTATTTTTCCAATAATAAAAATCCTTGAATACCTCGTTTTTCTAACTATTCCAAATATCATCAGTAAAAATAAATAATTACATGGTTTCGAATCCGCACACTGAACAATTTTTTGAAATTCTAACACATACAGTTGAAAATAGCTGGAAGAACACAAAATATTAAAGGATAGGCACTTGTACCATATTGAGATAAGCAACCAGCAGATACATAAATTCTTGCACAGGGGGCTCGGAAAAATGTCTACCATTATTCACCAAGCTTTTGTCAAAAGCTATTAAAATCTTTCTACCTCTTGATAGTTATACCGTGGATTGCAAAGTTTGTTATTTCACTGGTACAATAATGTTAAGTGAATGAGCCGATTTTATGGAATGACAGTTGATTTTTGCTTTTTTAAATTCTTACAATTAAGTCCAAATATTTAAAAAACAACTTTAAATGAGCATACTAATTTTAGAAAATATAGAACAACTAATTCTATGCAAAAGGACACCTCATCGAACGTTGTAGCGTATACTTGTTTAGAGATAAGAAATTATTAGTTAACGATTGAAAATATCAATATCATTTTGTTCAATTAATAGCAGGAAAAGCTCCACGGCCCATGAAAAAGAGAGTTTTCAACATGCTATTACTTACTAGGCCTCTGAGAGTTCCTGCCAGACGGTAGTTTTTGATATACCTTTCTTTTAATACGTATACATATACATACATATACATTTTTATGTTATATTTCACACCCAAAATTTACTGTGGAGTCTTGGTCTAACAGGATGTCAACAATACATTTGGATTGTACTGCTCTATGGATAGGTGACAATCCTCGTGTACGGCATGCAGATTTAATACTATTTATTGCAAATCTTTTCCGATAAATGATATAATTTTTACTTTCGCAGCGACTGTAAGTGTTAATACACGTCAATAAAATACGCAGTGGCTGGTAGAAGCTACGAACCTGCTTCGAAAATTTCTTCAAATGAGGTACTATATATTTCGTGGAAGTCTCTTTTCTTTTGTTTTCCTCCGTTCTAAATATACTTTTTGAAGTTGAGTTTTTTATATCTTTTGTAAGTATTTTTATTCGTTTTCAATACTTTGCAGAATTCCTCTCCACAGAATATGCAGATATTGTTAATATTATTCACAATTCGCATTAGTTGATCAAAGTACGTAACAGGAAGGTGCTACACATAGCAATACATATTCACTTCATATGCATATTAATGTTAAGAAAAAAATATCTTCGTAATTTGCTTCTCTTTCTTTTTTTTGTGTTTTAATGTTGCAGTAATATTAAACTCTACATTCTGCACAGAAAATCCACTTTTAATTCAACTAATGTGGCAACCGTTTTATCCTGTCAATGGAAATCGTTGTGGGAGGACTCGGATTGAGGAGCATTACTACCTGCCCTCTATCTGACGACCATTTTCTCGTAACTAGCGACAGGATCTAGTCTCTACGATCCAGACCTGGGCAGAATCAGGGCAGCATTCCACCTTAAGTGAGATGCTCCGCGGTACACAAAATTCACATCAACTCCAATCAGGTTCAATCCTGAAATGACAGATTCAGTGTACAGTAATGCTCGAGGTTTTGAAGCTGACAAACATCCACTGACAGTTCCCGGAGATATTATCGATATCTTCCGAAATACACAGCACGCCACAATTAAACAACGTGGCTGCTTCTGCTGGTGAGACATTTCGCCAATGAAGGTCCAACGACCCTGGCATTGAGTTGGAAGATGCTTTCGTATTGAACAGGCCACTTCATACACCTTTCAGCACACTAACAACACGTGTGCTCCGTGATATGCTTTTGTCCATGAGACTTTGAGAGTTTACTGGATACAAGAGATGATGAACATTCCTCGGGGTATATATAGGCGTGATGGGAGGGATAATTCGCAGAATAGAGAAGGACAAGCATTCCATTAGAGATGGAGGGATGATGGGGGAGTTTGCAGAAGTCGATGACACTACAAGCCGCTCTCGCGGGACTCTATGAAGATAAGGCGTAGATTTTTTCGCTCGTTCGGTTAGTAATTTTTAATTCGGTTTCGGTCTCGGTGCAAAATTGCAAAACTTGTGTGTTGAAAATTTTGGTTCATTTACGAAATTATTTTTTATTATGGAACTTCCACTTACCCAATTGTCGAATTTGAGACGATTAAAAAATTGTTTGTTTGTTATCTTTAGAAAGTTTTCAAAATTCTTGCATCCGTTCACTCAGTCTATCTGTCTCTTTTGAGAACTTAGTGGTTCATTTTGCTCGTTTAATTTTCGGTGTCTAATTTGTTTTCGTTGTCAATATTGATCCATTATGTTTTTGTTATTTTTACATTAGCTAGCAATTTGTATTTAAGAAATAAAGACTATATATACATAAAAAACAATATATTATATAGACTTAAATCCAAGCCAAAACCTACCCCCCTACCCTACTAGAGGTCTTTTATAAATACGCCATTCAGTCTCTATAGAGAAGATAATTTATTCAACAGCGAATAAATGAATAAAATATAAAAAAATAAAAATACCTTTGTATAAGAGCTTTCATATCAAACGTAATGTACCCGCACAACACGGGCCATTTCCGGATGACATTCCCTCGGGGCTTACTACAATTAATGTTTTTTTAAATCCTTTGCTTTGCGTGCCTTAGTCCAAGAAGGTTCTGCCATTCAGCCTGGTGACCTTTTTATATTTTAGACATTAGTTCTTCAACTGGGTGCATTTTCTCAAGGACGCGTAAGGTTTTGGGTCCGATAAATGGAAATTCCGCTCCGTTTCTGGCTAAGTAGTCAGCGGGCTCATTGCTTTCATGCCGCTGGTACCTATATAAGGGTTACTATGTGGTCCTCTGATAATAAATTAAGACATCTCTACTGTCCCACACTGACTTTCAATTAATCTTTCTACTCGAAAAATAGTCCGATAGGATCCCTTTACCTTGTGAAATTCGCATCTTGATACATACACTCCCACGCCCACTATGCCTTCTCTCTGAGATCCGGCTGTGCACCAGAGGAGTTATACCCGTGGGAGCTTTGGTCCACTGTTCTAACAACTTTGGTGGTTTTCTCTATGACCAGATCAAGTCGGCACCAATATCTAAAAGCCTTGGGTAATGTATTTGTGAATTTGAAGGCAATTGGTCATTTCTCGAGCCGGCGGCGCTTAGCATCTTAGCTCATATTGCGTACACTTTAATATGTAGAGGAGGTAAGCCCAACATCAATTCTAAGTTTGATGTGGGAGAAGTCCACATACTACCTGGTATTCCGAGGCATGCAAGTCTTTGTAGCTTTTGTAAACTTTATTTGCGTCCACTATATAAGTCCGTCACAGGTGTTAATGGGCCCAATGATGATTGTACAAGACCGAACAATTATTTTCGCACTCAAAACCCATTTTTTTCCATACTGTCATATACAGAAAGCTGCTGTGTCTGTCTATTAAACCTTCGCCAAATGCAGGTTCCATGTCAGACCGAATATATATGTATATATACATATCTATTGCAATATAATGACGAGTAAAAGGACCATTAGCGATGACAGAGAATATTTTGGAATTGGTCAAATACTTGAAAATATGCGGAAGTTTATTTAGTATCCTCATATGAAGCTAGTAATGACGAATTATGTAAATAACTGTATCGATTACATGTAAATATAATCAACGACACAGCTACGAAATTCCATAAACTCTCAACCTACAGAAATGGGCCTGGACATTTGGGTCCATTTGCGAATAACAAATTCGGCGATAGGTATTTAATAAGATTTACAAAGTTTTCATCTTCAAGGCAACTCGGACAACTGCAAGCAAAGGTTTAATAAGACTGTTTTATGATATGTCGCAATATTTTGGCTTACCTACGCGCAAAACATCGGATAGACGATCTAGCTTTACGTCTAAATAATTAAAAGGATATTGCCAAAATAATAGCATTGAACACACCTTAATCGCAGTGAGAGCTCCTCGTGCAATAAGTCAAATTAAAATATTTTTGAACATTGAAGATATTTTACTTACAATGGCTCACGATATACCATACATAGATGGAAAGTATTGGACAAAACCGTTCGAGGAAAGCAAATCGCTCACAACAGCACTAAAAAATTTACAAAAAACAAAAAAAAAAACAAAACACGCCACAAGATTTGATGTTGGGTCATACTCCAGGGAGGCTACAAAATTACAGGGTATCACTAATTCTCAACGATTTTACATAAGCGGAGTCATATTTAACTTTAGATTTAAACCAGGTCAGGCAAGATGTTAAGCAATGGATTAACCAGGACAAGACAAAGCAATCATATAAGTATATCCAAAGAACATATATCTTAACTCATATGTTCTTTGGTATAACCACAACAGTGTATACTTTCCCGATAGTGCAAGGAAGGAGATCCCGTTCTTATTAAATAGGAATCAGTAGCAACCGCGTATCGCACGAAACTATAACTTTGATTCTGAGTGCCTTAGAAAAATCAGATCGTGAAGTTATCTATCTTGGTTTGTAATTGAGGAAGGCCGTTCAATAATGAGATGACTATGTGTATGAAAAATTCACAAGGAATCGAAAATGAATTAAAGAATGCATAGACCTTAGTAGTTGTATTCGATCAAAACGAATAACTGTATGAGACCTAGACCTTAGGGGTTGTATTCGATAACAATTGAAAACTATGTGAGGCGTAAACCTTTGAATAATTACTAATAACTGTGGGGCGTTGAAGTTGGTGGTTGCTAATTGAATAAATAAGATGTATCAACGGAAAAATATGGTGGTGAGAAGTTGTCTTCGTGGCAAGCAGACAACTATTATAACCACTAAATTAAAAGACGCAATAAGACTTTTGTGGCCCAACATCACTATGGTTAGAGAATTGCAGGTTGGCCAAACTGTAATAATCGCCGCAAACAAATCCCATATGGCACGATCAGTATGGGCTCCTTCAAGATTTTCCAGATCCAGAAACCCTTCTTGATGACTCGGCGATAAACCGATAGTGTACAATGCTACAAACGAGTACAGGAAAACAAAATTTATGATAGGATAACTAGAAAGGACAATTAGACAGAAGAAATATAAGGATTTAGTTGAATTAGCCCAGGAGTCCGCAGTATATTTTGGATGTGCAAAATAACCAAAAAATATATGCATTAGTATAAAGTTAAAGGAAAGACAATGTCAAAAACAATCGCCTGGCAGGAAATCTCCGCAGCCAAAGTGAGTAATAGTATGTTGAAAACACTATTTTTATCAGAATTAATCAATTACATTAACTTTAGGAATATCTTGCAGTCTTTCTGGTGTGAAATTTCCCTCGTACCATTCAATTTTCAAAATATTTTCTACTAACGCTCAGCCACTTTCTGTTTGTGATAATTTAATTTCTTCATTTTTCACCACATTCTACCATTTACAACAGTGATTTCAGTGAAAAAGAAACTCTTTATACATTGAAAGATCTTTGAAAAATAAATTTTTTCATAAAAGAGGGTGTTTCGTATTGGCAGGAACCGTATACTCATCAGTACAGCTTGGTTACTGCCTCCCGTATACGCCAGAGTTAACAGCGAATTTGACCTCATATATGCACTTAAAATAATTTTTAAGTGTGAATTATATCAGGCGAAATACTACGTATTTACTAGTCGGTACAAAATGCCCTCCTTTTGCAAATAAATTTCTTTTTCAAAAATTTTTCGATGTAAAAAGAGTTTCTTTCACTCAATTCTCGAACTGTGGATTTGGCAGCAAACTGGGTCAATTTCATATTGACCAAATTCGCTAGGAATTTATTTCATAGCAAAATTCTCTGTAGAAGACTTGCTTCGAAACCTAAAATAGAAAAACTTATAAGCAGCTTCATGATATTCCAAAATGTTCACAGGAAAGTCATTACTTATGTATAAAGGTAAAGTAGAGACTAAAGATTTTATTTATGAGATGGTAAAGGTATGGTGACAAGAAATATTAGTGTGAATGCCATGAACCTTTTGTAAAATATCACTTACTTAAGATATTTCTAGGATTGCCGGATTTGTAAAAAAATTCATATCGGGCTTGGTTCACCATCACAACTCTTGCCCGGTATATAATTCAGACTAAATTTTCTATTAGTGTATAATCTTCTTCATTAAGATCTAGTTCGTTTCAAAATTTAGAAAATGTAGCTGCAATTCTGGTATAGTTTTCAAAATATTAAAAGGTTTTATGTCTCCTTTCTTGATAAAAGATGGAGGATAGTCACATCCTTTAAAGCTGTGAAATCCAGGTTAAACTGAACAAAGTGTTTATCATAATTCTTGCTAAATTAAATTAACATCAATATATCTATATCGTGTGGTTATATAGATAATTGGAAAAACCAAAATTTTTAATACTTTGGTCGCGCGTTAAACTTCTTGGGACTGTGATTTTTTGCTCACGGAAAAACTCGCTGTTTTTTAAAACATGCATTAAGTGGTTACAATAAGTGTTTCAATTTTGCAACAAATGGTGTTTTTAACATACTGTTACTCACTTAGGCCGCGAAGATTTCCTGCCAGACGATTGTTTCTGCATTGCCTTTCCCTTAACTTAATATTATATTATGTATAAATTTTTTGGTGATATTTCACAGCAAAAATTTACTCCTGGCTCTTAGACTAGGTATAGCTGGTGAGACAGGAAGAGGAGGCAGACGAGTCGAAGATTACTAGTCAGTAGATCGTATCCGGGAAGTTCGTCAAATTGAATATTATATTGACAAAATATTTGTGAGAGCTCTTGAACAAACAATTTCTCCTAATTTTTTATATTGAAAATAAACACAGAATACAAAAAAAATTATTTTTATAATTGACGACTTCTAGATTTAAAAATTTAAATAAATATTTTAAACTTAAACTTTCACCTGCAATATGTCGATAAAATCGGCTCAATTACCGAACATATTATAGGCCATTGGAAAGTGCATCGCATTACCAGTTAAAAAAAGAAGAAAAAAAAACATTTTGGAATCTACGTTAAGATTCAAGATTTTAGTCGGCTCAGTCTCGAAAAAACGGTATTTTAGCGATTTCTTCAAGCTCTTTACATTAGTTTAGCAGTTTTTAGTTTCTTATGTATCTGAATAATACACGTCTATGATACATGTACTTGTTTGGAATATGACCCATATCATAACAATTTCCTTCATTTAAAAAAACCTCTATGCAAGTATAATTATTTTTACTATGCCGTTTATATATTGTTATAATTAAGGCATTCGTAGATCTTAAAAAAAATATGTTTATTTAGAGAAACTGCATTATGATCAAAATATGGAATAATCGGCTACCAAAGTTTAATGTATCGGCTCGTTAATGTTTTGTTGTTTAAATACACCGTGCACGTAATAAATTTAAAAAATAATTTGTAGGATATTGTGTAAAATATATAAGTATTTAAAACAACATATGTAAAATTATCTATCTATATACTATAATCCACTGTACACTTTTCGATTGTTGCTTGCGCTTTTTCTCAAACAAGTTGACGTTACTCTGAATTGATGCGGACTCTTTCGATATTAATTGTTTTAAAAGTAAGTAAAAAACAACTAGCTTTTAGGCAAAATACTTATTAAGCCATTCTTTACGATAAACTTCAAAAATACATCAAAACAAAACCACGCATCGCAAGGGCGTTATAATTTGGAGCAGTATACGTTTATTTGCATAGTGTAAACCGATTTGGCAGCTAGTTCTAGTTCTAATGTTCTTTTAATGAACTCTTGGCTATTTTAATTAATTTCGAAGATTTCAATCAATAAACTTAATTGAAATCTCCATTGAAATATAATAGAGCATTGAACTTCAGTCAACAGTTTAATTGACCTTAAGCAATATTCCGTCGGTAAAGTCAGACCAATTTTAAATATAAAATTAAATATTTTTAAATTTCGTGGAAAAAGGCGTGTGTATTATTTTCACGAGGAGGAGATATTACCATTTCCTAACTCCGATGTTTAAAATTTGTACAAAAATTACATTTTCGAATTATTAGTTGTGTGAATTAAATTTGTTGTTTGATTGTCGAATTTTCATGTTCTGACATTCACTAAATTTAGTACCTATTCTTTATAACAAATACGCAGTGTTTTCACAATCTGATTATCTGTACATAATGTCGTTAATTCCAGGAAAATCATAAATTTTTGCTTTGTTTGTCCTTCTAAAATTTGTAAGTATTAATATACCCCAAACCGGCCTGATCTATATAACATTTCCGCTCCAATTTTATAAATGTATAAAAATTAAAATCGATCAAGTATGGAAGATATTCGGTAGAAAAAAATGTGAAAATACTGACGCAGCTCTTACATTGTATTCACAGAAACATGAAAAAATAAGAAAAACAATGGTAAAAAATAAAGCGATAATATTGTACGTGGATTTGTGAAAAAAAATCAATATTTTCATATCGATATTTCCAAATTATCAACTTTAAATTATATATACCGAAATATCTATCTAAATAAGATACATTGTATCTATGTATGTATATTACAACTTTTAACCATGAAATGCGTATTAAATGTCGTACTTAAAGTAAAAAATTAATACTCCTTAACTTTATAAATATACCTTTTTCTTGTTTTTAATATTTACAAATAAATTCTCAAAAAGTTATTGTTAAATTCATTCTAAGTATTTTACTCTATTAATCAGTTTTATGGCTAGTCTTATTCAAGAAATATAATTAACAAAAAACAGAATATTAAAAGTATTACCGGCCACCTTAGTATACTTGTTCCATTTAAACCATTTCCTAGTGCAGCCATCCCACTCATAGGAGGCATGACTGATGATAATTCCAGCTTCTCTATGTCAACTGTAAACAAAAATAAGAATTCCTTAAGACCGAATATATGCATAATAATTTGGTTTTGCTTTGATGGTGTATTTGTTATTGAAATTGATGTTGTATGAACAGAAGCTATGTTATTTGAATTGAATAGGATGTTTTAGAAGAGAAGTGTTTTCACCATTTTCGGTAGATCGTCCCCAAGTACTTTTTCATTTCTATTATTATTATTATTTATTACTCTACACAAGTAAGCCTTAACTTCTAATTATGTGTAGGTAGACATGCACAGAAACGATTAATGTACGAAAATACTTATTTATAATTAGTCTAGAATGATGGAAAATTAATAAATTCATTATATATATACCTATTTATATGCACTTACTTATATTACAAATTGATTTTAAGATTTCAAAGTAGATGTAGTTTAGTTATAGCTATAAATTCGAGAAATGTAAGAAAATATTTCGCCGGAACCTGTCCCGACTGCCACGCCTTAATTCAAATGGGAGATCATTCCACAGTCTGATGGTCCCGACAAAAAATTGCCGTCCTGTAGCAACACTGCCTACACGAGGCAACAGCAAGATTAGCGTACGGTTAGAGTGAGCAAAGCTGATTTTTTCATATAAGTATTCAGGTTTACGAGATATGAGTGTAGACCACATCCAAATAAATTTTTAACATATGATGATACGTGATCATATCGTCTCAGGTTGTACGCATATCTGACAGCAGAATTGAATGCAACAGTCAATTTCCTCATTGATACAGAGTCAAGTTGGTAATATATTTCACAGGCGTAGGTAAGAATCGGGCATACTAAACTTTTAACGATTTTTAATCTTGTAAACAAAGGTAAAAAGTTAGCAGAGGCAGAAAGCTTGCGGAGAGCACCATAGACTTTAGACACAAGGCTGTTTATGTGGTCGCAACAAGTAAGTGTACTATTTAAGATTATACCCAGATTGTTGACAGAACTTTTAAATTTTATAACACTATTGTTGAGCAGGATCTGCGGGAAGTAGGATGTATCCAGTTGGTTCTTACAGATGACAATTGCGTTAGTCTTAGTTGCAGTAAGCAATAGTTTATTATTCGTGGCCGATCGATAGATGCAAGAGAGATCATCATTAAATAATTAAGGCACTAATGAATATTATAGTCATAATTATCTATTTCCTTTCAAATGTTGAATGGTCATTCTTCGGCTTGCATAACATTTGATTTATTTTACGAAACTTTACACCGCTGTATTGACAGATATGTTCCAAATATATCTAAATGCACATGCACCTTGAACTCTCCTGTGGTATGATCGCATAAACCAAATCACAAGCATTCCAATAAATTGCACAAGAAAAAACAATTGCAATATAATCCAAAATAATTCGCATTCACCAAACAAAAACAAATAAAATAATCAATCAATAACAAAGTTGCACATCAGCAAGAAACCAATTTATTGAAATGTTTGAAGATTGCGTCATGATCTAGAATAACTTAATTGTGAATAAAATGCAAGTAAGCATTTTATAATAACTGTTTTAATAAATAAGAAAGAGGAAATAAAAAGAGCAGCCAAATTGTGCTGAGGGCAAGAAATAATTTTCTGTATAAATAAGATAGCAATACCCGCATAAAAGAGAATTAGTTTTATTTCGATCTTACTACCGGGCATCTGCTGTTTACAGTTGCGCCCATCGTAGTGGAGGAGGACTGCTTTTTACAAAGCTTTTTCTAGGAGATCTGCTGTGTAGCTGCCTCCTCAATTAAGCCTTTAACGTCAACGCGTACCAGTACCATTCTCGTATTGTCTACAAGGAGACCCTGCATCGAGTAACTCGAATCTAGATAAGTCAACCAAGAGCAATTAGTTGGCGTCGAGTTTTTTTTTTTCATATTATTACAATCCTTAATGGGTTTCAAAGTGGTTAATTCAGGTTATTAAAGTAAAGAAAAATATAGACGAAAGTTTAAGCAGACGGGACACCTTAAGTATTATAAAACCTTTTCTTGCTTACGCAATAAAGTTAATTCATTGATCATAATAAATATATTTCTAATACTGAGGTTGCTTTGAAATCCAACTCTGGAATATTTTGTTCATTTACTTAAAATATGAAGCTCTCCAACACCTATCCCACTGCCATGACCCTAGATGAGAATTTAACTAACTCCCCGAATGAAATTATTAATATTTTTGCTACATCGACTTATATATTCCTGTAAATCATGTTGGCTATAATCCTGGAAGCTCCTGTATAAATCGTTTACCTATAACCCTGCCTCAAGTTGAAGCTGAGGGTGTAAACCATATTATTTCGTCATTGGATATGAGTAAGTACGCTGGTCCAGATGGGATACCAAATATCTATTATAAAAATTGTCTATTAAATTTTTCCTACTAAGTTGAACCATCATATTCCTTACCCAGTCTTTAAACCGTATAATAAACAGAATGTTAGGAACTACCGAACTGTCTCTGTGTCAACTAATTATTGCTAATCGTTGCTTAAGAGTGGTAATCATGCGCGCTGGCAGGGTTATTTTCTGGGGGTGTATCTGGGTATATATTATATTATACAGGGTGTCCCAGATTAAGATCAGTTTATTTTTTCAAATGATTCCTCTTGTCCAGACAAGTACAAACTTGTTTTGAAGTGGGTGGGGGGGGGGGGGGTTGTCGCCCTACCGGGTTAGAGAGTGATTAGTAAACTACGCTCTTTTTTTCCTTAAGCACCATACATGTTGAAAAGTACAGGGAATATTTTATGCAGAACTTTAACGTTTTTCTTATAAATGTTAAACCACCCCCGTACCCCTTCCTCCTCCTAACTAATTTAACATATTACATTTATGATCTCTCTGTGACGGACAACGCTTCTGCAAAATGAATTGAGACAAGAACATAAAAAAAGCTACTTAGTGGAATAGTTGCAGTAGGAAAAATATTTTTAAATGAAAGTCTATATGTATGCTAATACGCTGATAGCTCAATTAGAATGAGAAAAAACTCACTCGACTTAAATCTCATAGCATCTACTAGCAGGTAAAAGAGGTAACACATAAAAAAAGTGAACACCTGAATTTCATGATGACTGCGTTTTGGGATCAAAACTAGTCCATTAAAACTAAGAAGAAGTATTGTGTAAAGCCATGACCACGATCAAGAATTATAAACAAAAATCAAAACGAAAAATAATAAAAACAAACAAAGTTTGATCGACCTCAAGAAGAATTTGCAACGCAGGCAATTTCCGCTATGCTAGCATAATTCTTCATTGAGAAAATATACACACCTGAGGTCATTGCTTTACCATGTCAACACATTGTGATTCATTCAGAAATTGTGTGAACAGAAATACTGACACTACAATTTCTGAGTTCTAATTTTATGTATTGCAATTTTGCAATAATCCCCCTCTATAATTTGTACGAAACAATAATTGCTATGTTACCAATTGATATAAATAAGCAGAGACTAATCAATAAAAAACAGACTTAAATTCAACTTGAAAGAGTGCTTTTATTTCTCAATTAAACATCGACATACTATGCCATCATACTATTACAGCTGCATACTCTGCCATAGTAAAACTCAACATCGGCATACCCTTCCATCCCTCTATTATAGCGGTGTAATCTGCCTTAGTGCATATATAATAGGGGCATACTCTGCCATTTAGATGAAAGCGGCATACTCTGCCTCTTATACTAAAATATCGGCATACTCTGCCTCATAATTTATTTCGGAATACTCTGCCTCTATATAATACTACACAGCGGCATACTCTGCCATAGCATTAGTAAATTGGCAATACCCAGCCATAAAGGCGACCAGCATATACGGAGGAATAATAATAGTATAACAGTGGCTCCTTTAGCAATCCAACAATAAGCACGGCAGCGCTCTGCCTCTTCAAACATAATTTCGACCTCACCGTACGTAAGAGGACAGCACCAAAGCGTCTAAAATGCACCAACAAACGGGCAACAGAAAAAGTAATATACAAAAGACAAACAGAAGAAGGAACATAAAAAAAAAAAGAAAAAAAACTTACCAACTACAAAGATTCCGAAATACCTTCCAAAACAATAGAAGCAATCACCAAGCGAATGCAAAAGGATACATACATAGAACATAAATACAAAAGAATTCCACAACTAGTGCCAAAGCGATAACGATCGCGCAGTATAAAGAAAAGCAGAAATCAGTAAATAAACTGAAAGAAGAAAAAACTAAAACAAAGAAGAAAAAGGGGCGGTATAGCAGTTAAGCTCCGCCAACAAATAACAAAGCTATATAGAATAATTACGATATCTACAAAAACAAAACTTAAACAAAAAATTAAATCAAAAAGCTCAAATGGGAAAGCCACAATCGAAGGAAGTAATTGTAGCCCAAAATGCAACAGCAGAAGGGACAAGTCCGGTGGTAAGAACGATTTCAGTACACGACATTATACATGTACCAACTGCTGAAACGATCGTAATACTACTAATATTAATAGCAGCCGCAACATACGAGTATATTGGAAAGAGACTTCTGAACGAGCACATTAACAAAGCGTGAAGAAGAATATGGAAAGTATCGCCAGCGTTTAGTAACTTACCCGGGGGTTACACCTGCAAGTACAGCTTGCATGCAAGCTGCACTGCCATACTTCTTGCACGTGTAACCTCTACTGCCATGCTGGCAGCTCAAATTTCAGTGAACTTGCATGATGAAAAACCTTGGCAGCTGAGGTGATAGTAATTTGACATTATGCAGTTTTCAAGATGGTGGAAAAGAAATGCTTAAGAGAATTTGTTAAATTTATTCTGAAAAAATGAAATTTTCTGGGATCATTTGAATTACATCATTTACCAATACCTTCTTCTTAACTTTTTCTTTAGTATTTACCATTCTGCTATTTCCTTTATTGCTATAATTTTTCAATATACGCATTACTTTACGCCTCAATGCCATTTTTTAAATGAACTTGCATGCAATATGATAAGACATCAATCGAACTGCCTTCTGCTGTCAAATTAAAAATCATGTTGGTAGGGAGGCTTGCATGTAAGCTGTACTTGGTGGTGTAACCCCCGGGGTTGGGGCGTAGCAATTTTTTTTTTATATGTAGATAGATTTTAGAGACAGGATTGTAAATTTTTTTTTTAATGAGTTTTCTTTAATGTAACAAATCATATTTCCTTTAGATTTATAAATAGCTTTAAATTAATTTTGAATAGATAGAGAATGACAAAATAACTAGAAATATAAACAGTTATAAATAATTTTGATGGGTAGCATTGAGCTTCAAAATAAATAAATAAATAGGCAGTTATATGAGTAGTAAAATTATTTTAATATAGTCTTGTAGATTACAATCTAGCAATAAATCAGAACATCTAATACGATTTTTTTTTATATATATTCTTTGGGTTATGAAAAACGATACACAAAATAAAGGGAGTAATTTATAAATGGAAGTATAAAAGAATTCATTAACTGAATTAAAGAAATTACAAAGCAAAGTTCATAAGAAGACACTTATTACTAAATATGCCAATTTAAATGTAAACTCAATTTCAAAATGTTTGACAAATCAGCAAACGGATACGCTACGGCTCTGGCGAAGAAACTCGGATGCCATGGAAAATCAAAGTTCACCAGAACACCAGACAAAGGACGACGAAATGAACAGCAAACATAAAAAGATAAAAACTGAAAATAATCATGAAAAATGGTCGACAGGCAATAGCGACAGATTAATAGGAGGACTAAACATAAAAAGAAATATGCATGCAATAGTTTAAACTCATATTCCGACAGTGATGACAGCCACGCAAACAGATACCTGTGAACAACACGATTCCGCATGCCAGACGGATGATGAATCATGTAAAAATGAATCCTATGATTTGGCATTACATCATAAAGTCCACTACAAAAATGCAGCTTGTCAAACTCACTTCAACAAACGGGAAATCAAAATCGTTAATGTAGACGAATAACCGTTCAAAATTAGGATAACGGGCAAGGAGTCCCTGAAATTCAACGTTCAACTTTCAGAACGACGAATATAAAATGAAAAAGCGCTCACGCAAGCCTTCAAAACAAAGGATACATCACAGAATTTATACCATTTATAACATACAAGTTCAGGATTTCTTGAATAACACACTAAAATAATAAAAGAACTAAATACATTTGAAAGAAGACTTAGTAAGCCGACCATTATGTCAGCTCAATCAAAAGCATCGATAGAAGCGGTAAGTATTCCAACTCAGATTGAGCAATCTTTTGAAACAAAAATATTTCAATAGTGATGAGGCCTAAATAAATCCTCATGGATTAAGATCTTGAAATTGTGTACAAACAGGAAAAAATAAATACAAACGCAGTTGCGCTGTCAAAAATAACAATGGATTAATGATACCAAATGAAATAAACATTATCACACGCAATATGTTAAAAACGCAGGAAAAAAAGAGACAGTATACAATCAGGCCAATTCTATATATGGGAATGCACATCCATCTCCGACATAAGAAATATTAGGAGAATACAATTCGATACAGCGTACGCACAGAAGAATGATAAAGATAAAAGTTTGCAGAAAAATATATAACTAAGAAAGAGGTAACTGTTCAGTACAGCGATAATCCTATATTTAACTCTGGTTACATAATGGAGAAGCTGATACAAAAAATGAACGCGATTTATATTAAGGAATTAGCACTCGCAAAAGACGATGCTATATTTAATTACATTGAGATAAATGAATTCAAGAAGAGATTAAATAAGCAGCAGCAGAATAATAAATGTGGTAAGGCAACACCACTGAAGATACTAATTTATGAACCCTCAATAAGGATCAAGGATCCAAAGATTGAATAAGAATTAGTAAGAGAATACCATGACAATAAGCATGGTGGACACACTGGAATTAAACGCTGCATAAATAAATTGAAACCATGGTAAGTATGGAAAAACCTTAACAAAATGGTAAAGGAGTACATAAATAAGTGTGATAATTTTACGAAGAACAAATCCAAAAAATATACATAACAGACACACCAAACAGTAGCTTTGAAAAGATCTCAGTTGATACAGTAGGACCTTAAGAATGTCAAAAGGTTTTAGATACATTTTAACGCTACAATTCGAAATGACAAAGCTCGTATAGGCATATCTGATGGAACAAAAGAAGCCTGCTCTATAGCAAAAACAATTGTTGAACGATTCGTTTTGAAGTATGGATGTTTCAAAACATTGAAAAGAGATAGAGGTACAGAATTTGTAAACGAATGCTAAACTAATACTTAAGAACATACTCTAAAGAAGACAACTGGGACGAATTAATTCCGTACTATGTATTCTGCTACAATACAACACCACACACAGATACCAGTTATACACCATTCGAATTAGTATTTGGAAAATAGCAACACTACTAGCAGAGATTCTAAGAAGTAAGGAACAAATAGATAGCATACCCAGTTATGCAGGAGAACTGGAAATAAGGCTGAAAACAGCTCATGAAAAAAGCAAAGAACTATTAGAAGAAGCTAAAAAAGAGCGAAAGATAACGATAGATAAAAACTCTAACCCCTCAAATTTCAACGTCAATGATTACGTATACTTGAGAATGAATTCCAGAAAGAAATATGAAAGCCCTTACGACGGACCATTTAAGATAATTAAACGAAAAGCAGTGAACTCCACAATACTAGTAAAAGAAAAATACAAAGAAGTACACAATAACAAGTTAACAAAATGTAAATTTAAGTAAAGCATTATTTCAATATAATTAATAAAAGGCATCATGTCCATAAAAATAATAGAATAATATCTCCGTAATAGTAACGTTAGAACAAAAGAATAATAATTAGCAAATAAACCTGTATTAAAAAAGTAATTAACCTGAAATAAAAATAATTAATAGTATACAATAATCATATAAATAAATTAGAATACGTTTAATTTAATAATATGCATAAGTTTATGTAACAAAAAAAAAATTGTTTTTTCTCATATACAAAAAATTTTTTTTTTTTCTTTTAAGGGTGAGGATGTAAAGCAATTTGCAACGCAAGCAATTTCCGCTATGCAAGCATAATTCTTCAATGAGAAAATATACACACCTGAGGTCATTGCTTTACCATGTGAACACATTGCGATTCATTCAGAAATTGTGTGAACAGAAAAGCTGACACTACAATTTTTGATTTTTAATTTTATGTATTGCAATTCTGCAATAATCCCCCCTCTAGAATTTGTACGAAACAATAATTCCTATGTTACCAATTGATATAAATAAGCAGAGACTAATCAATAAAAATCAGACCTAAATTCAACTTGAAAAAGTGCTTTTATTTCTCAACTAAACATCGGCATACTATGCCATCATACTATTACAGCCGCATACTCTGCCATAGTAAAACTCAACATCGGCATACTCTTCCATCCCCCTATTATAGCGGCGTAATCTGCCTTAGTGCATATATAATAGGGGCATACTCTGCCATTTAGATTAAAGCGGCATTCTCTGCCTCTAATATTGAAATATCGGCATACTCTGCCACATAATTTACTTCGGCATACTCTACCTCTATATAATACTACACATCGGCATACTCTGCCATAGCTTTAGTAAATTGGCAATACCCAGCCATAAAGGTGACCAGCATACACGGAGGAATAATAATAGTATAACAGCGACTGTTTTAGCCATCCAACAACGCACTGCTTCTTTAAACATTATTCCGATAAAAATTATAACAATAAATAAACATGGACAAATCATCGTGTAACGTTGAAGCAAACTTATTATAATTGAGACTCGTCCAGGAGAACCGAATTTAAAATATACCTGATCACTGGTGACAGTCGAGAGATTCATGACCGTGATAATATCCTTGCTTAGGGTAAAGTGAATCGCGTCAAATTCAAGGCATCTACGTTTCAAAGCTCTCTTTAAAATAGGATCATAGCTCTTCTAGTCCCATTTCTTTTAATGGATCACTGGTGACATTCGAGACTTTATAATTGTGTTTGTACTTTTGCGCTCTGTCATTTGAGTCACACCTTCTTTTGAAAGTGATTATTCGTCCTTGCACCCCAATCTTCAAACAGTAAGCAAAGATTGTTTCGCTTCTCTGCAACATTCCCCTGCGCAGGATTTTTCAAAATAGGTGGGGGGGGGAGATTTGATATAAAAACTTCAAACAATATTCTTGTATTTGGTGCTGCTTAATGAAAAATTTGTACGAAGAATATATCCAATATATAAACAAACTCTTTTCTTCATTGTTTCAATAAATTAATACGCCAAGGTACAGAAAAAAATCATTAGGAATTGCATCAACTTTTATGCCCGATGTAAGTTTAGATTAGCTAATCTGTTGAAACGGTCTTCTCCCATTATGACCTTAAATAGGATTTGAGACGTCGCAAAATTGTAATGGTCACAGGCTGTATAATTTTTAAAAGTTTCTGGACATTTGGGAATGTATTTTTGCTGCAAATATCAAGGTTCTCGAGATAATTGTTAATTGCAGTATATTCGGTGCCGCCTGATCTGTCTCCGTTGATCCACACTTTAGATACATTGTCATATAATAGGGTAAGTTTCGAAAAATTGTTCAGACGCTGCCTCATTTAAAGTTTTCATTTGATCCGGAAAAATACATGACAAAACGTTGTGACGTTTCGAAAAAACGGTTATCTAAATGAGTAATGAACAGATCATAGTAAGGTTTGAAGATTTGTGGGTGGCGGCTTATATCTCTAGCTGTAATTATTTTCAGATTTTTCTGACACTACTTCACAATATTTTGTTAAAACTCTTTCGTTATCGAACTGTGTTACGTATTCGAAATAGTGTTCAGAGTAAGTTTTCATATTGTTTTTGAAAATATTTTGGATATGTCAGTCTAGATTTTTTATTATGAGCAAAAGACGTAAAACGGAATCTCATTGATAATTTTAAATAGGGTGCCTAATTTGTAAAGTGTTAATATTTTATTAAAATACAATAAAAGTAAAAAAATAAAAATTCTGTTCAAATAGAAATTAAATTACTAAAAATTTTGTGCAACCAATATACAGTTTATAAAGTGATGTCTGTGGAAAGCTATCTTGGCATCCTTTATCGACACACAATAATAATCTTCAATTGTGTTAGTAATTCCATTGCACCGTTTAGTTTGATGAGATCCAGGCTTGGGAAATAGTTTTCATTTTCTGAAACTTGTCCTGAAACTCCCTGTCCCTCCCTCCCTCCCTCCCTGTCCTCCTTATTGCACAAAACTTGTTTAGCTGTTTTCTTCATCTTCCCTCGCAAATTCTAAAAATTTGGTTACGATTGGCGCGCTAAATTACATTCTGTTGTGAACGACCCTTAACCAAGAAATACCGGATTGAATTTAAAATTAGATTTTAAAAAAGCGATGTTTAAATTTTCACATTTTTTTTTTTGTAAAATTATAACAATATTCTAGCTTATATCGTTACTTTGCAACCGTGGTCTTTTACAAAAAAATCGACGAATATCCATTTTTAATTGGCATCAATCAACAAGTATATTTCCATGACATTGATATAAAATAGCTTTCGTACCACATGATACGCACTACAGCTGATTCAACATTGTTTAGATTCTTGTTGTCTCGTTAGCTCATTGGCAAGACCAGTCGCCTGGAAAGCGGAAGGTCCCGGTTTCCAACCTCGGACGAGCTGGTTGTTTTACTTCTTGTATTTCTAATTTAATTCAGAATCTTCAAAAAATAAAAAAATTTCTATTCTCCATTGTTTACACTGTGTCCGTTTCTAGCTTAACTAAATTAGGGTACATTTACAGAGCAATAATTTGCTAGAGTTGCTGCGTCACTACTTCAGAAGTATTATGTGACCGTGAATCTCGCTGCTATACAATGCACACAATTTCATTAGTGTTGAATTTGTATCGCTCTGATGTTAACACGAAAGTGTTTTTCCTTCGATCCATAGGGGGGGGGGGGTTCAACCCCCAAAACCCCTCCTGTGTTCACGGACCTGCTGCAGCTTACACCAGTATAGTTTCCTATGAGCTCATATCTAAACATACCGACTGTTTCGAAAAAAATTTCAAATAGAATGTTTTGAACCATAGTCAAGATCTTGGTTGTGTTCTTAAAGCAAGTAATGCGGATCATGTCAATAAACCTTTGTATACAATTAATTGTGCCAAGATGATCAATTAATCAAAGTAGCCACGTTTTCAACATCTAGTATCCAATTCATAGTCTCATAATCATCAATGCCTGATAAATTTTAAAGGCTGACAAATGGAATAAATCTATTGCATTACACTCCTAGTAACTTGCTTTTGAACCCGTAACCAATTTTGTTGTTTTTTGTATTTTTCCTAATTGATGTCTCTCTGTCCAGGATAATAGCAAGCATCTCTTAGAAGCTTGTGATGAAAATCGTTCGTCTTGGAATCACCGCGATTCTAAGAGATTAATGTCGACTGTGAAAATTCGTCGCATATCATGAAGTTGTAGAGAATCAATTTAATTTTGGTAGTACCACAATGCATGTCTAGGAAACAGAAAGGCAATAAACAGGGATATTGAATTAACAAAACTCTCCTTTTTCCTTTAAATCTTGTCATAATTCAAGACAAATCTTTGTATTTTGAGATATATTGGGGCCTGTGGTGGGCTGGATCTGTATGTGTTCCAGATGAGTGATGCTCTTAGCATGGCAGCAACAGGTGATGTGGGTGCCAATATTAACATTATTTGTATACAACGAGTTGGTCTTAACGTATTTCATATGAACACAAGAAGTCTGTACTCGAAAATTTATGACATTCGGGATATTTTTAATAGGTCCCTTGTTGACATTATCTGTGGCTGAAATTGTCTCATTGCATAATTCACAATCCGAGGTATTGGGTTTAGCGCTATGCCCGATTGGATTGAAGGGAAAGTGGACTTACTTTGTTTATTAGATCTTCTATTAATTGTAAAAAAATGTTTCTTCTAGTCAGACTGGAATGAATGTTAAGAAGATTTTTTGTGAATAACTGTGTAATAACATTAAATGCATGCTTCCCAATATCGGATCATTATTATCGGAGGCGACTTCAATCTTAGCTTACTTGCCCCTTCTGCAATAACTTCCGTTGTTGGTGGATATGATGTACTGGAGTTACTGTTACAACAACTAGCGGAAGACGTATCCATAAATCGCACATTAAAAATCTTAACCAATAAAACGTACTTTCCTATTTCAGACTAATATGGCCGCAAGTCGCCTTCACAGCAAGCGTGTTTGAACATTTGGGTCCAGTCGCCGTCATTAAGCAGGGAAATGGACGCATCATTAGCGGCAGCATAAAACTCGTTCACGTCATTAACATTGCTAAGTATGAAGAATTGCTCAACGACGGAATATCAGCATTAGGAAGAATAGACAAAACCAGCATTCCTAAGCCCCAACCAGAATATCAAATAAAGCAGGTACAGGAATTAACCCGGAAGTTAAAGGGAACAAATTCAAGAAAAGCGAGATCAATTAACTGGATAGGATCTGCGTGGAAATGGATAGCGGGTTCACCTGATGCTACAGATTGGGATAATATAATTAAAAGTCAAGATGATATAATTTCCAATAATAATAAACAATATACATAAGATAAACAACAGATTAATGGAGTCCACAACAACACTGACACATCAATATAACAATATCGCTAAACAACTAGATGAACGAAATGGTGAAAACTATGAACAGAAGCTATTCAACCGGCTAAGTATCCTAAAACAGTACTTGCAGAACAGTTGGCTAAGAATGGAATTGTAAACACTAACATCCTGCACAAAGAAGAAATTAACTAACTCATAGCTCAAATAGAAACGCTCCCCTACGAAAATGAGATAGATACTATAGAGTACGCTGAACCGATAATTAGTTATGAAGGAGTCAATTCTTCTGTACATAGTTTCACTGCCCAACACAAGCAGACCTACAACGAAAAACAAAAAGTGTGCATATTTAAACTTCGAAGAATTAATAATTTATCAGTCTGAAAGATTTGGAATAAAGGAGAAGTTTAGTAGCATTAGGAATTTCACAATATGCAAGGAAAGTCAGATTGAGAAACTACCAGACGATCATTGTATTTGTCGTCTAATAAGGGGATTGGAAGCTGAATGTGTTTACCAGTTTAACAAAAATGAAAAATTTGAAATAATTAACGAAAATATAATATTCCACGACAATTTCCTTGGAGAGTTTTTCGAAAATAATTCAACCAGACACTTAAACGTGAACTATGCTATACAATACAACAATGAAACCATAAAGATAAAGAAGAGAAAATTCATCAGCAAAGAGATAAAAACATTTCAAGCCCTACCGCAAATGCTTCAAACCAGCCCGCTCGAGAAAAACCTAAAACTAGATCTAGAATATCAAAATAAAAATAAAAATGAAAATATAAATAAATAAGGGTAACTAAATTACGTAAATTCGTTAGCGAACAAAAGAAAATAGCACACGAAAAAAGAAGAAGGGAGATCCTACTACAGGTGCCTTCAATTGATTGCAATTGATTAGTAAATCATTATCCATATGACATTTGCTGCCAGAGTAATCGTTTAAAGCTAAAGGCCGAACCCTCGCGCTGGATGGAAGCTGGAAGTGCATTCCAAATGCGAATATTTTGAACAAAGTAAGAAGCATTCAAAACAGAATATTTAAAGCGAGGCAATAGCAAATCGCAACGTCTGTCACTACGCAAGAATTTTAAGAATTCATACAGATAGGCCGGTCTACGTGTGTTCATTATGTCATGCAGGAAAAGTAATGCCTTCCGTTGCAAATGCGTTTCCAAAGAGCAGTTCAAAATTATATGGCGAAAAGGAGAGATGTGATCATGTCTACGTAGCCCAAACGTGAACCTAATGGAATCGTTATATAGCTTACGCGTACAGAGTGAATCGAGTTTTGGGGAAGATGATTGAACCATGCATTAGATGCGGCAATACCAGGGTCCTGACCAGCCTCATGCTAAGTTGGGGGAAGCAGATCAGCATACAGCCAGAGTCGACGAAGCACCCCATAAACCGTCCTCAGGATCATTTTAATATTGTCAGAACAACCAATTTGAGAATTGAGTATAATGCCAAAGTTTTTCACTTTCTGTACATATGGTATGGTTGGGAGATTGAGTTTTATGGGGGGAAATAGGATGGATCACAACTTCCTCTACCTACCGCTAGTGCTTGAGACTTTTGGGGGTTAAGTGTCAGATTATTTGCAATTGACCAGTCTAAGATGTTATGAAGATCTTCGTTGATTCTGCTAACACTGTCCTTTAAGAGACCAAATGGATGGAGCAATTTCTGATGACAGTAGGCAAATCTTTAATAAACCAACTAAAAGAAGAGGTCCTAATATTGATCCTTGTGGTACACCGGCAGTCAAGCGAAGATCTAACGAATGCGCAGTAAAGGACCGTCGTTATGAATGGATCATTAAACTCCTTTGACCTTCTCTTTACAAACCCCATACTAGCATTAGCACTAGCAACGATTGCGTTTATTTGATCCTCGAAGGAAAGACGAGTATTACGCAGGGCAAACCGAACGATTTTCCTCTTCACAGCCTCGATACGATTTATATATGTATGTATACAGCGTACAAGGGAGACCAGACCAGACTGGTATACTCCAAAATAGATCTAACGAATGCGCAGTAAAGGACCGTCGTTATGAATGGATCATTAAACTCCTTTGACCTTCTCTTTATAAACCCCATACTAGCATTAGCACTAGCAACGATTGCGTTTATTTGATCCTCGAAGGAAAGACGAGTATTAAAGAAAATATCCAAATCTTTGGTTTTGGCAAATCTAGTTAATAAGCATTTATCTAAAATATAAGTGAAGTCCAAAGGCGTCCTTTTACTAGAAAAGGACATAGCAGTACATTCGCCGATATCAAGAGGAAGACAGTTAATGGCAAACCACTTATGAAAGATGCCTAAGTCATAGTTTAAAATGCCACACACGTTTTCATTCGAAATAATGAGGAAAATTTGGGCATCATCAGCATTGCAAAGAATTCTTGAATTAGCCAAAATCAGAGATACATAATTGATGTAGATTATAAAAAACGAGTGGTCCAAGATGGTTGCCCTGAGGAACGATAAAAGTATTGTCCATTTTCTCAGAAAGAGCTTCGCGGAATATCGCTTGCTGCAATACGATCAGATAAATAAAAACGAAGACGAAGGAAAATAAAAAAAGAACGACAAAGACAGTAGTAAAACCAAAGTCAACTTATGAATTAAAATTTTGTGATATATTCAGTCAAAACCTTTACTGAAATCCGTGAAAATTCAATCGACTTTTTGACCGCATTCAATAGCAGAAATGCACAAATTAGTCGTAGCAGATATACCTTTCACAAAGCAATACTGAAATGGGTGTAGGAGAGGCTTGCAGTGGAAGTAAAAAACATCGCCAACCAGGGCTTCAAATACCTTATCAATACAACTTAAATTAGCAACAGGTCTGTAGTTAGAAATCAATTGCTGACCTTCTTGTGCAAAGGAATAACCTAAATTAAATAAATAAAAACAAAAACAGAGACAATGGACAAAGCACAATGTTTTATGAGCGTCGAGGGAAGGTTATCGGACTGCAAGAAAAACTATCAGCTATGCTTGAAATATAAAGCGTTTTCCAATAAGAGGTGTTATTTTAATTAGCCCGCTATTTTGGTAGATGTCACCTGTGGAGCTGTCATTTTTTAACATTTGACAAGTAGAAACCACGCCATTAATAAAAATGGAACGACACACGATTCAGCAACGCAATGAAATTATTAAAATTCACTATAAAAATGGTGAAAATGTGGCAAAGACGGTTCGTAAAACTCGAACAATTTTGGTCGTCGTGAAGCACCTTGTCGGACCGCAATACAGAAATTGGTAGAAAAATTCGAGCTGTCGGGACAAGTTAGTGATGTGAAGAATAAAACCCGTGCACGTCGCTCAAGAACAGCCGAGAATATTGCTGCTGTAGCCGAAAGTGTTGAAGAAAACCCAGGTTTGTCCATTCCTCGTCGTTCTTTGGAATTAGGCATTCCACAAACGTCATTACACCGTATTTTGCATAAAGATTTGGGTCTTAAGGCTTATAAAGTTCAGTTAACACAAGAACTCAAGCCGGCCGATCATCAACAACGTCGAGTATTTGCTGATTAGGTCCTTGAAATGCATGAAAATGATCCGGAATTCCATCGAAAACTCATCTTGAGTGATGAGGCCCATTTCCACTTCGATGGCTTCGTCAACAAGCAAAATTGTCGCATCTGGGGCTCGGAAAACCCAAGAGTTATTGTTGAAAAGCCTCTCTATCCTGAACGTGGGACTGTTTGGTGCGGTTTATGGTCCCGCGGGGTCATTGGATCTTACTTTTTCGAAAATGAGGCTGGAGCAACAGTTACGGTGAATAGATTGCGCTATCGACAGATGATTAATAATTTTTTGTGGCCGGAATTGGATGGCATTGATCTGGACAACGTTTACTTTCAACAAGACGGCGCTACGTGCCATACAAGCAACGAAATCATTGAGCTTTTACGGGAAAAGTTTCCGGACCGTGTTATCTCTCGAAGAGGTGATCACAATTGGCCACCGAAATCTTGTGACTTAACACCTTGCGACTTCTTCCTTTGGAGCCGCGTGAAAGAGCAGGTCTACGCCAACAGCCAAGCGTCGATTCAAGACCTCAAAGATGGAATTCGTGAGGCTATCGAGGACATAGGATTTTGTTATGGAAAATTTCATGAAAAGGATATGGTCCTGTAGGCGTGGTCGTGGTGGTCATTTGGCTGATGTTATTTTCCATTATTAGCGGCATACTTTCCTCTCTCTTTATAATGAAATAAAGATCCGATCATTTATCTCAAAAAATGGCATTTTTCTTTGAATATGAAAATAACACCTCTTATTGGAAGACCCTTTACTTGGACACGGATGCTTCGTCGCAGGTCTATAGGTTGCAGAAAAGTCAGCGGAAGCTTCATAAACTATGTAAAAGTGTTATAACTAATATCACAGAAGGTAGTTTTAAAGAAGTGACCAACAATTTGGACAGCCTCCAAGGAATCATCACTGTGTATATTTCTTTCCTAATCGTAATGATGAAGAGTATTCATCACAGTTACGCTTACAGTTCACAAACCTCCAAAATTTCCCAAGTTCCTTGTATACTGAACGTCAACGTCATTCTATATACATAATTGTTGTACGAAGACACACAAGAAATGTACTAAGGAGGCAAATTAGAATAAGTTACGTAATCAGCATCACTCCTTGAAGAACAGAATCTCCCCAAAACTTCATTCTTAAAATTTGTAAGATGCTTCAAAAAGCCATTGAACCACGAATAAAGAGCTGTGGCACGATTCGAATTAACAAGTGGTGCACAGTGAGTAAAACCAAGAAATATGTATCATAGAACGATCTTACAGCTTACACGTTCACCTAGAGCACGGGTCCAGTCAAAAGTGGACAGCCGTACATTCATTTTATCAAAATCAGCTTTTTTAAAACCTATAGGGTCCGCCAAATAACTTTTTTTTTTTAAACAGGGCGCAAAACATCGAGTGTAGCTTCGGCTGTGTGGCACGTAGCGCCGTCCTGTTGAAACCAAATGTTGCCAATATCCTCCTCTTCAATTTTCGTTCAACATGGCCCGATAACGATTGCCATTGACTGTAACGGCTACTCCTTGCTCATTTTCGAAGAAAAATGGCCCAATTATGCCTCTGGACCAAAATCCGCACCAAACAGTGACTCGTTTTGGGTGTCTCCGCTTTTCAATGTATGCGTGCGGGTTTTCTGTGCCCCAAATGCGACAATTTTGCTTGTTTACATACCCGCCAAGATCAAAATGAGCTTCATCCGAAAAGATGATTTTTTTGGCAACATCGGCATCTTCTGTAAGTCGATCGCAGGCAATATTTCCCAGCGTTGTTCAAGCGTATACACAACCATATTCGTTCAGCGGAAGAATAAAACTAATTATCTGTCAAATCAGACATGAGCTAAGTGTTACCATTCACGAAATAAGCACTAGTTGAAAAAAAAACGTTAGATGGCGGACCCTATATAACAATACATAGTTACTAGAAGCATTAGATGATGAAATTGCAGAGTCCCGTTGGGATTGGAAGAAAATACCTGGTCAAAAGATTTTCCAGAGTCATTAGTTGCGCGGCTAGACTGCATTAGGCTTGAAGAAATAATGTTGTCAACAAAAGATGTTGAGAAGTTGACGAAAAAGAATAAAACAGGCCCTTATCGATCGTCCAGTTAACACTAGGCAATTTAACGTTACCAAAAACCAAGAATTCTTTGGCAAGCAGCAAGACTTCATTTAGGCTATCGATACATGAAGCTAGTAAGTCAAATACCTTATTTGATGAGCATCGAAGGAAGTAAATTGTAAAGTGTAGCATATATATACGCTTTTGTGTGACAGCCTGAGAGACACACATATAAATCCAAATCTACGGACTCAACAAAGTCGATTAACATGGATGTAAGCACTCCACCTCAAACAGGAGTATCCAGAGACAAATGATGGCGGTCACGCCGACACTCCAAGAATTCAGAACCAAAAAGCTCTGAATCTGCAACTTTTCCACACAGCCATGTCGAAACAGGAATTCGTCGAACTTGTATGAGTGTTCTTGGAGCGAAGACCAGCTACATTTGCATAGTAGACGGAGATTTCGCTAACAAGTTTTTTGTCGCAGTCGAAGATCCAGTAAATCACTTTGGAATAAATTCACTCACAATGAAATTGTAGGACCATATATCAGGAAAAAACCCCGTGAAACAGATATTCTTGAACCAAAATCCTGAATGAGGCAGAAAATGGGCGTTTCTCAAGATCATGCCGAGTAGATATTTTTTTACAGGCAATCAAAGAGCTCGAAGTTCCGATACATGATAAAATTTGTTGAATAACCTCATTTTCTGTGGTGCCAGCACAGACAAAAATTCCCAGATATCGACGGTAGTACTGCGAAAGTGATGTAAGGAAGAGCTCATATCAAAACTCAATAACTCAATAAATATATCATGGGTACGAACCAAAAATGTTTTTCAATATAGGCAAAAATTCATTTCTTTCATATAATTTAAGTGAACCTTATTTCTTCAGAACTTGTGTGCATTATTCGTGGCTGAAGACGATTCGAATAAGTTGTGTCCGGACTGGTCCGGACAGTCTCGGCTTCGTGGAAGTTGGATTGATTTGTTTGCTTGGGCTTGTTAACTAAAAATTTTTATGACCGTAGATCAAGGCGTATGTTTGTCTCACACCTTTATAAATTGATTTCAATGTAGGAAAGAATTGATTTATTTTCTTAGAATTGAAATCGACTATATTTCTTCAGATTTCGTGTGGATTATTGGTGGCTGTAGACGGTCCGAATAGATTCTGTCTGTCGTCTTGCGTGATGAGTTGGGTGTGAGGGGTTAAGTTGGTTAAGCATACAGAATTACACACTTTGGCGAAATTTATTGGCATGGGTACAATTTGCAGATGTAAGGAAATAACGCCTGCGGCTAACACTAATCGTCACAACCAAATTAGGTAGATTTTGCATTTTTTGGTTTCAGCATTTAAGAAAATTGCAAATTTTAACAAACAAGAAATGGACCCGAAAGATATTAGCTGTATTCTTTTGTGTCCACAGAACAGGGCAGAACAAAAGATACAAAAAGAACGCTTCATACATTTTCTTAGAGACGATTTAAATGAAGCGAACAGTACAAAAAGTTCGCTTCAATCGACAGAACGATTTGTTCTCTCCTGTATTTGGGAGTTCTAGAACAAGGTACACAAACAAACACGGCTATTGTTTCACACATCAGAAATGTTTCAAATGTGATAAAGTACCTACTTATTGAGGTAAAAATTTCATTAAAATTGCATTAAAATTGCAAGTAGGGAAAATGTACGGCATACCAGTAGAACGATTAGTAGGAAGTTAATCCAAATTGATGATAAAATGCGAGTGCGCAGTGAAATTTCAACTTACTCTAATAAATTCAGTTCGTGGAATGCGGAGAACTCTCAGCAAGTTCGGCCTACCTGACTAGTCGATATGTCGATTCATATACTTTAGTTAACTAAATGGCGTTAAATTACAGAAAATATTTCTATTCATTTCTAATCACACCAGAATGAGCTATGAACGATTTGAATTATCACAAAATACAAATTAATATTTATTACGGACACTTTCGAAATGAACGACTGCCATCTTTATTCCATAGATAAACCAATTCGAACATAAGAAAATTTTAATTCTTAATTGACTTTATTCTATTAAAATTGTATCATACAAATACTTAATACATTTTTAATTTCTTATAAAAAATATTTATTTTTTGTTTTTGTGTTATAATTTATTAATTTTCGTTAGTTAAAGTTTGTAATTATCAGTGCGACATCTGTTAGAAACTAGTATTTCGAAACAAATGTTGAAAGCTTTCGAAACTATCAACGTGAGATTAGTAATTGTTCCAATCTGACGCTACTCTGTGAAATTCACTCTAGTGGAAAGCACGAAGATCTTATATTAGAGTGCAAGCTTGAGAAAAGGAGAGAAAATGCAATCTGGTGACTCCACTCTACACTGTCATTGTAAATGCTCCTTAATGCAAAAACTTTTTAGGAAATATGGTGGATTTAAGTGCTATGAAAAAAAGAAATTTTTGCCTATATTGAAAAACATTTTTGGTTAGTACTATGATATAGTTAGCCGAGATCAGTGAGTTATTGAGGTTTGCTACGAGCTCTTCCATACATCACTTTCTTAGTACTACAGTCGATATCTGGGTATTTCTTGTCTGTGGTGTCAGGAATCAGGATGTACTCTAGATACGTAAACAGATTTAGGAAGCGTTGCTGTCTGCAAAGTAACAACATCTCCAATAAAAGCCGAAGTATCACTGGTAGAAGCACTATCTGCAACCGAAGCAGACCGTAATATACCGACATCCGAAATGGAAGCTTCGTCCTTTCGTCACACAGTTTGTCCACACAGTACTTGCATCCGAAAATAAGATCCAGAGAAACCAATGAAACCTCATGTCGAGCTGGAAAAACTTGTGGAAGTAGAAATATTATTTGGGCGGTTGCAATGGTTCCTTGTCTCTGGCGACGACTTAATTTCGCTGAGGAAATATTCTCAGAGGAAAGCGGAGTTGAGACATTTGAATCCTGCTGAGTAGGAGAAGACTGTTAGAGCTCAGGCTATAGAGGTTCAGAATTGCCAGACCCTTTTACAGCTAAATTCTGAATATCATGAGCCATAGAAACCAAAAGCGTAAATTTCTATATCCTATTTGAAATCATAGGGTATACTAAGTTTGTCATTCCGTTTGTAACACGTTCACTTAGGGAGCTGAAATTTTTGACGCGGTACTTTAAAAAAAAAACAGTAAATTTAAGTTTGAAAATGGGACAAATGGGATAACTCCTTCGTAGGGTTGTCATACAAAAAATGTCAGTTTATACTATATATTTGAACACTTCCTGAGAACGCTTCGACGTAGAGAGCTGAAATTTTATTTCCTATGTTTTCATAGTAATAGAAAATAAAGATTCAAAAATAGAATAAATTGGGCAACCCATTCTAGGTTCTAGGTGTTGCCATATAAACATTTAGCTTTTCTACGTACATATACTGCAAAAACGATCAGTCCTAGTCGTTTTTATTGTACTGAAAAGTTGTGCAGAATAGGAAATCCTATGATAATGGTTATAATAATTTTTACTCTGCGACGAAGAGTTATAGAAATGTATGCGAAAAACCACTTCAACTCAAACTTTGCACAAAAGGATTGCCTTACGAAATTTCATACGGGCGCTCATCTAGGCTATCATAAGAATTGGTCTTGCACCAATTCTAGCTTTTTCATTGTTCATTATTAATTTCGTCGATGATCACATCATTCTTAATGTTGTTGGTAGTTGTAATGCTTTCTTTATATAAATCGATAGGACTACCTTGTGTGTCTGAAATTGATATAGTACGATTAGGAATACCTTGTTTATAGCATACCAAGCATTGCTTTTCGGGAATTTTAGTATCTCATAAAGTGATAGTTTCGAGTTCTAAGTTTATAAAGGCTAAATTCACTTCGGCTATTAAGTAATTAATTTTAACGTTAACGTTGTCAAATTTATCTTGGATATTACTAAATTCAAGTTTAATAATAATAATAATTCTTAATTAACAAGCACCTGTGAGATACATAATACGCTTTTATGCGTGCCTAAACAAATTCGTAATTACGAAAAAAATTTACAGTGTAAAAAAATGATTAGCGACAATTAAGAAATTATAAATGATATGAAAAAATGAAAGAAAATCTAAGCCAATAACAAAGAAAAAGGAAACAAAGATGATAACAATAATAACATCAAAAGCATAAAGATTTGCTTGCTATGATTAATTATATGTTATTCGATTGAAAGAATATGTAGAACTTGTATTTGAAGTTGCGAGAATTCACAATGAAACGAATATCAACAGGTAAAGCATTCCGCACCGAACACCAAGAACAGGGAAAGATCTCGAGCTAAGCAGTAACTTGTGAGCAGGAATCTATAGTTGTCTGGTTCTACTGGATGATAAAAACTGAAAATAAATTAATAAGTAATCCGGACATTGGCCGTGGATCAGCTTTGGATCATTAAACAAATACGATATTGTAAATTTGGAACATCCTAAGATTTTCCGAGCAAACTGGGATATGTGATCATATCTTTACAAAAGAAATATGTACCGAGGACATGAATTAAAAGCTACGTTAAGGCGTCTATGACTATGTGTGTCCAAACCACAATAAATAACATCACCATAAATAATCAGTGGAAGTATAAGCGTTTTGAACAAGCTTAAGCTGGCTTTTGAAAGGCGTGTATGTTGCATGAGCCCAAAGAGCTTCTAAAAAAACATAAGCATGACCAGTTAAACTTGAGATATGATCAACCCAAGTCACCCTAGAATTAAATACGATACCCAAATTCTTAATCTTAGAGAAAAAAATAATTACTGTACTCTTGTTAATCGCTGACTGGAGAACCAGAGGTGTATATATTACGATGATACACTACTATGACTTGAGATTTGGCAGGATTTAAGTTAAGTTTATTCTAAGATGCCAAATAACCACTTGCGCAAGATCTATATTTGAAGTCTCAATGCTCATAGAGATAAGTCAAATGGGACAGAAAGACATATCAGCACATTATCAGCATAAAGCTTGGTATGGATTTCGGATGTATGTACATGTCTGTAGGTCATTGATATATAATGAGAAAAGGAGGGGCCCAACGAAGGAGCCTTGCCTTGCATTGAATTGATGACGGGAAATAAACTTATCCCAGAGTATAGATAAGTCTACGGAGTCAAAAGCTTTCGAAAAGCAGTGCAATTGCAAGTATCGTTTCCTCTTTATTTTCAATACCACGGCAAAATCTTTTAGCAAGGTATAAAAGGGAGGATATGGTGCTATGGTTTTCCCGATTGAAAGTCGCACATATTTTCTTCCAACACGTTAAAAAAGAAAGGTAAAATACTAATTGTTCTATAATCAGCTGTTACAGAAGGCTTACACACCGTTGGAATAGGAGTAACGCGACTGGACTTCCATAAAGAAGGGAAATTGGAAGTGGTAAAAATAGTATTAAAAAGATGAGTTACAGGTTCTATAATGAATAGCAAAATAATTCTTATGAATCTTGGATCAACACCATCCAACCAATGGCATAGACCTAACAATTTTAAATGCCATAATAACATTAACTGTCGAGATAAAATGAAAAGAAAAGGTTGGCTTGTCTAGATTCACATCATTGTCAACTAGTTTAGGCTACTAGAGGGGAAGATGGAAAATTTCCAATAAAATGTGTTTTGAGGTAATCAGGATCATCATCACAACTGACATAATTTTTGATTAGACCTAAGTTGCGAATATTTGTCCATAATTTACGAGCTGGAAGAAAAGTGTAAAGTCTCTTTCGCATGTGTTCATTCTTAGTCTTACAAATTACAGAAGAGGTAATTTTTCGAAACTTTTTATAATTAATCCTCAAAACTGATTCCAATGGGAGTAAGAAAAATTTCGTTCCGCGATTAGCTTTAGTATACAGGGGCCGGATTCTACAATATGGAGAATTTGGGAATTTGGGAGATGAGAATTTCGTTTTCTTAGAATACATAATTCCCTAATTCTCCATTCCCAATTCACTAACATGGTTGGAGAATTAGGGGAAAACGTAAGGAATGTGAAAAAGTGCGAATCGCCTGAGACGACTAAGGGTATCACTTTTTGTTGTAGAGAGTTGCACTTTTTTTTCATATTTGAGGTACCTACATCTGTCTATTACCTTCCAATGTTGAAATAAATTGAAATTTCTGTTTTGTATGGGTAGTTTTTGAGGGATGTAGGAGGGTAGGTTTTCTCGAGTTTTACCACGATAACGAGAGAATGGAGAGAAGAAGGAGAATATATGTGGTATAAATAAATGGAAGCTCGGGGCGAACAAGATAGATGTAGGAAATGTGGCGGGGAAACCGCGAAGTAGTAATGGGAGTTGATTAACGGAAATTAAAAAAAAAAATAAAGATAATATCAGAAGCTGAAATAATTCGCACAGGTAAGCTCAGGATCTGTAAGCCCAATAAAAAAATTAGGAATTCACTTTGGTAATTAGGTATGCATGGCCTATATTTTATTTCGATTAACGATAATTTGCAGATTTGAGGACCCTCGGCGGTAAATTTTTTTGTCGCAATATTCACGGCCGCCTAGCTCTGTGTGGGAGGGCTCTAGAGTATTGGGGTTTTTTTCTAATGGATTAAGGGTTTAGAGTACAAAAATATAGGTGAACAAATTTTGGGGAGAGGGCGTTTTGGAGGTTGGTGGTCATGCCACCCTCATAGGGGGTTGTCCAAACTACGTCATATTTGATACCAATTTAAAGAGTGAGAAACCGGTAATCGAGTAGTATAGTTTTTTTTTTATCATTTTAACTTCATAACTGACTTTTTACCGCTGAAAGACGAATGTTTTGCTCTAGTTCCCATATTTTGCATATATTTGTTCCGTTCTTTATTTCACATCCATTAGTACTCCGTTGTAAACATTTTTGTCGTGGGAAGTGTATTTCCAGGACTTACCAGTTCTTCGCAATGTACCAAAAATAGACATTTTTTCACCTTAAAAAGGACTGATACACTTCTTTTACAGTTATCTCCAAAACCCTTTATCGGATTCATTACATACTTAATTAGGGGACAAAATGTAGATACGATTTCATCCTACACACAAGCATTACCGTGTATAATTAAAAATTTATAGCATCTCTTCTGTACTGGAAGACGAACAAATTGATAATTTT
Organism: Dioctria rufipes; assembly: GCA_963924295.1. Lineage (NCBI taxonomy): Eukaryota > Metazoa > Arthropoda > Insecta > Diptera > Asilidae > Dioctria > Dioctria rufipes. The sequence goes on along the minus strand of OZ002741.1, from coordinate 158,311,381 downwards.
TGCGTGATTTATAACTTTTAGCGGGTAGCTTGAGCCACAAAATCCATCAGCAAGGGATCATGTATCCCATATTAATTGATCTAAATAGAGAGTTTAGATAAGTTGGTCCGTGGTGCGTTAAGATTAATTCTGATAAACCGTGTTTGCATGTGGGTTGTAAATTGCTCAGCTACCGTTTTACCATTTTGGATTTTGCGTTTCGGTAGGGGCATTGCATCTGAAAATTTACTAAATTTGGTTTGGATTGAATTTATTGTTTTGATAACTTGATGGTAAAAGTCCAAGATATATCCAAGAAGATTTCTCACACATAAATCAGGTGCAAATATGAAGATCCTTATGAAGAATTTTTTTTTGCAGATTCTCAAAGATGAGGCTTTGAGCTTTCCATCGAGTTCCCATATGTCCAGATTGTCTGTCAGGAAAGTCCCAATATGAGCATGTTAAAAAAATTGATTTGTTTTTTTAAAAATCGTAGGTTTTGTTCAGGAAATTTTCGAAAATTGAGATTCTTGGTACGCAGAAAGTTGCACTTTATAAATCTAACATATATGTCTAAAGCGGACATCTCTCAGCATAGAATTTAGAAATTTATGAAGAAATTAATGATACTGGAATTTTCAACTTCAACGTTTGTAACTGTTTTCGGTGAATCTTTAGCTGATAACATGCAGTTCGAAAAAGTTGCAGATTAAATTTATATTAATTTCTTTAAAAAATTTTGCATCCTTTATCTTTACAAAAATACAAAAAACATCCACAAAATTGTAGAAAACAATTCACGAACTCAACTCAACTTTCCCTCTTTAGATCCTCGAAAGTTTTCCAAATTCGAGTTCGAATATACATTTAAGGAGCCCTTTATTAAGTTGTGAATCCCATGCATCTTAATGTTTTAAGTTAAAAACTGTAGGAGGAGATAGGATTCTATGAAAACACGAAGTCAGTTTTTAATAATATTAGAGATGAACAAATGAGTAGTTATTTTTAGAATTCAGCGTTGGATGCCGACCTCATATCACCCCATCTAGTGCAAGACATTTCCGAGAAATCTAATTTAAATATTTGATATTCATTATTATGAAATATATCAGTATCACAGAGCAAAAATTAGTGCACAATATGAACACCTTCCCACACAGTAAAAAAAATTCCATAAATTATTGCCACACAGCTTAGGTATTTTTCGTTAGGAATAGGAAATAGTCCCTAAAAAGTAGATTTTTTTTGCCCTACATTTTAGGGAAAAACACCTAAGCTTTGTGGCAAAAATTTGTGCATTTCTTACAGTGCAGTGCGAAAACGGTAAGACCGATAATAAATTGTATAGAAAACACATATTTGGAGAAAGATTTTTAGCAAGTAAATTTGTTTTATTTTGAGAGCTTACAATTATATTTCCAATAATAAGCTGATAGAGAATTAGGAAGAGGTGAAACTGGTCTTATATGAATGTAACACATTCCTAACAATTTATTTTTGACCATCCAGGCA